>JAODKE010000051.1:10722671-10737524 GCA_026779605.1 Mormyrus hasselquistii
TTGCTTCTACAATGTTTCTTTTCATTGTTGCATTTTTGAAAATATAATTTCAAGCATCTACATAAATGAAATGATCCATTTATAGTTGTAAATTATTCAAGAGAAAGTTATTGCCCATGAAAAATCACCTCAATATTGCACCTTAATGTTACAGTGGGTGTGTGTGTGTGTGTGTGGATTATGTTTATATTACATTAAATAAAAACCTGTTATTTTGACATTGTGGGGACCATTTTTCAGGGTTAAGGTCATTAGGTTGGGATTAGAAATGAATGGAGAGTCCCCACAAAGATTTAACTACAAACCTGGCTGTGTGTGTGTGTGTGTGTGTGTGTGTGTGTGTGTGTTTATTCTTGAGCTGATTTGTCCAGGGAAGAGAGTGCTACCAAATAGAAAACGGTAATATTTTATTAGCCTTTTACATTTGTATTTTTAATTTCTTTCTGGAGAAAAGTACCTTAAGTCAAAGGTAAATCGAACAATTTGAAATAATTATCCAGCAGCTACTAGGGTCCCTATTAAGCAAAGCTCTACATGGTCCCTCTTACTCTATCGCTGATCTTAATAAAACTACCAGAACTGCTTCTTTACATACACTTTACATTACATTACTTTACATATCTTATCTTAGATGTCTCAGTGAAAGTATAGTAAATTTATTTTATTTATAATGTGGCAATACAGAGATGTTTTCTTTTTCTTCATATTTGATTTTAGCTATCCTGACCTTGGAAATAATAGCACTAACATATGTCGATAAAAAAAAAAATCACAATTAAATGAAGTGGTTTGCATTTAGGCGGGAAAGAGTAGTGCATTCATTGAGTACATTATTTTGAATGCTGTTCATTTTCTCCTTATTGTTATTGTTGCTGGCGTGCTGGTTTTTAAATAGCAGCTCAGAGTGCTAAATCTCCAGCCACGAGCTGCACAATTACTGCATCTACTAACAGGTATAATAATGTTACCATGCCCCTTCACTGAACATGTTCCAGCTAATCTCACACTGCACCGAGCAGCAGTTAAAAGGCAGCTTTTCTGCAGCACTGGGGCCGCAATTTAGACCCAATCTAACTGAGGTGGCCGATATCAGGGTGAAGTTGCTTCTACTTGCTGTAACCCATCATCCTTGTTAGATTATTGAAGCAGGCCTTTGGCAGAAGGTTGAACCGTTTATAATTCCCTGTATTTAATGGATAATATACTGTTCATGCAGGTTTAAAATTTTTTTAATCATACTATATTTACTATATTTTGTATACTAGAAAGCTCACCGTTCTTTTCCATTACCTTCATGGATTTATAATTTATGGAGGACCTTGATATACTCCAGTGGCTTGACTGTTGCTTGGGCGCCAGGTCGGCTCATTAAGCAGGGAGATCTTGTGTTCAGCCTCCTAACCTGTTAAATGTCAAGCCTTCTGGAAGTAGAAGGGAGAATGAAAAGGAACGGAGATGGTCCACTTAACGTGAGAAGAACACCTTCAGCACGTCTGAGTAGCGGCTAAGTCAGCACACTGCCACCGTCGTCTGAGGAGCTCATACTGAAATATGGGGCCTACTGGGGCACCTGGGAGACGTTAGCCCCTCCTGCTGACATCATACGTTTTGTGCCAGATCGCTATTTTATCATTACAGAACTTGGACTGATTATGTCACGCATGCATTGATGTCATATACACTTTGCTATAATGATGCAATCTGAAATCAGGGTATTGCGCACGTCACATTATTATGGTAAAACCTGAAATGATGATGTTGTGTAAACATTATAATAATGTTGCGTCATACACAGTTTTATAACGAAGAAACTTAAAGTACAAATTTCTTCTTATTATTATTATTAATATATAAACAATAATAAGTATTTATATATGTAACCTAACGTAATGTTGGTTACATATGTTATAATGATAGAACTCTAATTTATACTGTCATGTCCATATTGTAATAATGATGTAATCTGGAGTGAGGTCATATTCCCATTGTTATAACATTTTTTGCAGTACAACTTCCCATCCTTTCTTTTCCATTTTAATTTGTTGGTTATTAAAAGAAACATATACAAGTTCATGTTCTAATGTAAAATCTGTACATTTCAAACTGTAGTAGGTAATAGATCTGCTTTCCGATCGGAGAAACTTCATTATTAACAGATCCACAGGACACTGAGTCGATACAGCTGACATGGATGGAGATGTCAGCGTTCTCCTGAAGGAGGCTCAGGCGAGCTAAACTGCTGCGAATGACAAAGCAATAAAAGAGGAAGTTTTTAACGTAACAGTCTGGACAGGAGTTTCTAATCACTGTGGGAACCCAAAGCTATCAAAAAAAGCAACCTGACCACACGAGGGCACCATGCCGTGTGCCCCCTCCGCCCGGCGTGATGAGCACTCAATTGCAATGGCGCGTATTGTGGCTCTTTCGCGTGCCCGCTGAGTGTGAAAGCCCCCGTGACGGCTGAGCCCTGACACACTGACCCCTGCAATCAGGTGTGAAAGGAGCTGAAGGGGAATCTGGGCTTCTGCAGCAGGGAGGGGGCACGTTATACCGCCTGGCTGCATCCGGCACATGGCCATGCTGTGGGAAGGAGCAGCACCTGCAGCCTGCTGTCGAGCATGACTCACTGACGCGCAGCTGCTTTGGGCCGTGCATCTGCCTGCCAGGCTCCCCCTGCGCAACCTGCGGTCGTGAGACGTGCTAAAGAGCCCCGTAAAGCTGCATTACTGCTGCCCTTATTAGAGCACTAAGGAAATTCAGCCATTTTTATGACTTCACTTATGACACTTTGCTTAATGAGTTGGTGTTTCATTTGTATTTCTAGAAAATTCTAATTTCCCACCCCGATCTCCAAACCTTAAACAGACTCTTGAAAAAGGTGTTCAGTAACAGAAGCCATGCATCAGATCAAGCCTTCGGCTGAAACCTAAGAATTTATGATTAACCTACCTGATTTATGTAATCCGTGTAGGACTGTGGGGAGCGGAGCTTGGAGATAGATGTTACTCCAGACCGCAGTGATAAACACACAAATTCTATATTCCCCCCCCCCCTCCGTGAAAATGGAGTAAATCACGTTCACATTTAATAACGTGGCAGACACTGAGGGATGGGCAACAGCAGGATGTGAGGAGCTCCGAGCCCATTAGGCGGAGCGTAAGAAGGAGCCTGACAGCACACACTGAGAAGCGGGAAGAGAAGCGTCGCGACGACTGGGAGACATTTACTCAATGGTGTGAACTGGTATTATCGCCGTGTGCCGTCAGCCTTCATATATATTGTCGACTTTATTGTCGCTGCGGTTGCATAAAATCTTACACTTCCACGTGTGACCAGAAACGAACAGGAATTAACACAAAGCCTTGAGATAAAAAGGAATTCTGCAACAATAATGTCACAGCGGGGGCCTCAGTAACACTATTTCCCCATTATTCCCAGACTTTATCAGAGAGAGAGATAAGGCAGGCAGAATTAAACAGAGGCAAGGAGAAGACGATACCATTCTCCAGCAAGCGCAGACAGCAGCATCACAGAAGCAGAGACACTCAGCGTTTCACACACCATCTGCAGTATCAACGACAGAGTGCCAGTGACGCCAGAAAGCATAAAAATGCAGAAATAATCCTTCCGCTCACTTTCCACATGCACTGAATGTACCCTTCGTAAATTAAAGCATTTCACATTTTTAATAGGAATAAGAATCTAGAAAAGCCACATCACATTACACTGCCTGGTATTAGGAAACCAATTTCTGCTATTAAGTTAGAAAATTGGTGGCGGATGCATTTAGGACAAGCTGCTCATGACTCTCTGCCATTATTTTTCCACAGGTCAGAAACAGCAGATCTATGTATTGGGAGACTATGGCATTTTCCAATAAATCCATGTTGGGAATGCAAATAACCATCATGCATATTAACTTGCATGGTACATCCATCCATCCATCCATCCATCAATCTCTCATAGACGTTTATCCAGTACATTGTCACAATAAGCCTGCAGCCAATGCCAGATAACACTGCACAAGGTGTCCTCTATGTACTGCAAAAGGTGTCCTCTGCCTTTTTTCCAGTGTTTTATACACACACACACACACACTCAGAGAGCGTTCACCAATTCACATAAAGGCATAATTTGCCAACTGTTTACACAGCCGATTAATTTTCTTAATTGCGATTAATTACATATTCAATCATGTTATAATGTTGTTGAAAATACATCATGACTATGTTCAACTCCAGGAAAACAATTTATTGCTGGTCAGATACACAATTTCATTATATAACAAGTAAGGCAGCAGCTTTACTATTGTTAAAATAATTGTTCAAGTGGAGCAACATAAAAGAGGACAGTGTGATTTTCTGTGGCCTGGTAGACCAGCTACAACAGCGGTGACTTTGAATATGCTTCAAATAAATAAATTCCAAAATGTATCAACACAAAATTAATATGAGTAAGTACTATACCTGTATCTGTTTAAAAGGAACGAATGGAAAAGGCCTGAGAAAGTTACAAAGTAAAAAGGTAAATAACTGCGGGGAACAGTAGAGAGAAAATAAACTATAGATAGATGTATGTTGCATTTCATTGATGGTGACAGAAAGTCGCATCTGCATTCCTTCACTGCTCATATGTAACGAAGTTGAACAATAATTACAGTTAATATTTATACGCGCCAAGCAGTGTTATATTCTACAAGTTTGCATTTGTGAATAAAACACATGGTCAGAATAAGTGGTAACGAGACGCCAGAATGTACGTATGGGATTTAGACCAAAATTTCCGCTTAATTTACATTTTAGAAAGTGAATTAAAGAAGCAGACAAAATGACAAAAATGTTTCGATGTCCTTGTTTAAATCTACCTTTGAAAACCTTTAAGGAAGAATTTTGAAGACTCCAATGTATTTTTATGAGCTCTATGTTTCCAACGGTGGAGTCAAATTTACCATTTAAAGATGGATTTGTATCAAGCCTTATAAAGCCTTATAAAGCCTTATAAAGGATTGTATTTGGTGACACTTTACTTAAGGCCATGTTCTTAATAACTTATAAACACATCCTTGACAAATAATAATAATGTATTCACAAACCATTATTAACATGGCTATAAATATTTATCGAAAGGCAGCACACAGTGTAGCCCATGAGTTTCACAGATTATGAAATGCTTTACGGTCCCCAGAAGAGGAAATTCAATTTTATAAAAAAAAAACTGTGACTAATCAAAGAACTAAAAATCCCAAAAGTCTTCTATTTTGTTTAGTTACTTCTGGTTAAGGTTAAGACTGGGTAGGTGTTAAGATTAGGGTTTTGGCCAAAGAAATGAATGGACGGCTCCCAAATACAAACAAGATGTGGACAAGATGTGAAGGTGAAGACACGGCAAAGACAGAGCGACATGCGCTCCGGGGGTTTCCGCAGACATTCGTTCCTCTAACATTGCCGCCCCTGTCTCCGATTCCAACAAGCCAACAGTGTGAGCCAGGAAACAGCTCGGACAGGACGCCAGGTCACCGCAGGAATCACTACGTATGCACAGCCGCACATTTTAAAGATAACTGTTCACCTTAGCAGCAGGTGTGTGGACTTTGGGAGGTAGCTGGACGTTCATTAACATTACAGAGATACACAGCAGAGAAGGCGGGTGGGGCGTCCGAGCCATTAAACGCGGCCTGCAACTCACCAACTGTAAATATTCTTAAAACTGTTAAAATCCAGTGTCCTGGGCAGGCATGGACTCTAAAACTGACAGAAACTCTTAAGTGTCGAAGTCACTTTAGGTCATATTTTAAACCGTCTTTGGATGAAACCAAAGAATTTATTATTAATTCATCTGATTTATGTAATCAGTGCAGGGCTGTGCGAAAAGGAGCTTGGAGATAGATGTTATTCCCGACCGCAGTGATAAACACACAAGTTCTATATTCCCCACCCCCCATGAAAATGGAGTAAATCACATTTACATTTAATAACGTGGCAGACACTGAGGGATGGGCAACAGCAGGATGTGAGGAGCTCCGAGCCCATTAGGCGGAGCGTAAGAAGGAGCCTGACAGCACACTGAGAAGCGGGAAGAGAAGCGTCGCGACAACTGGGAGACATTTACTCAATGGTGTGAACTGGTATTATGGCTTTTCTGCCGTCGAACTTCATATATATTGTTACTATTGTGGTCTCAGATTTCAAGTGAAAACACCAAAAAGGAGGAACGAGAACAAAATGGTGTAAATGAAGTGACAATGAATGGAATAAAATGGCATTTTCAGTCGTGAGGGAGCAGCTCACACATTAACAAGCTTAACCTGAATCACCGAGCTGCACCTTAATGTTAACAGCACAATACTGAAACAAACACCACATCACTAATGAGAATCTCCGGATTCATTCAGCACGAGTCCCCCTTTGCTCACATTACCTCTAGAAACACCGGTTTACAATGTTAACTTTTGTACTTTCACATAAAAAACAACATGATGTAACCAATTTAAGTTCATTTTAAGTTGCTAACATCTTCCAATGCACACAGGACGGCGGTGGAGGAAAAGCAGAGCATGTACTCAGAGCGTGCTGTGCTGTGCGTGTCGGGAAAACAGAAATATGCTAGATGGCAGCCTGCGTCTAATCGCCCATCATCCCGGAACAGGGATTCTGCTGTAGGCATCTGTAAAGTGCTTTTTGATGCTGTCTCTGTTTAATACAGCATTCAGCTGATTGCTGTACCGCAGAAACCCTCACGCATATTTACACTCGACCCTATTTTGGTATTCCTGCCATATCTCAGATGAGCCATGCGGGTTAGTCTGATGAGCCGCTTGCAAAATAGGCCAATTCACTCATTATTTTTCAGATTCTATCGTGGCGAGGGAGAGCGATAAGGCAGCCGCTAAACAAAGGCAGTGTGAAGACAGTGCTGGTTTGCACATAAACTCAGGCACCACGAGTTCACCTGCTGAAACTTTTCACGTTTGACGCGCCATCTGCAGTATCGGCGGCAGAACGCCAAACCTCCCGGCAAATGCAAAACTGAAGAAGGACCCTCAGCCATCGCTTACAGCACGTACTACAAGACAATGTCAGCACACTGAAAGTGATAAGCCCTGTCACACGCATAAGTCTGTTATGGAAAAACTACATCTTGTATTCGTTTCTTTAAAGACCATTCTTTGTTTGCAAAAACAACACTATGTCAAATGAAAAGATCATGTTGATGTTTGAGACTGCATTGTTTACTAATATCACCATTTCATAAATAAAACTGTTCAACAAGTATATACATCTATGAGGCCCATGGACAGACATACAGGAATGTTTATAAAATGATACCCAAAGGCATGGATATATCATCAACGTGGCACTGTAAGTAAGTGTATGCACAGATGGGTTTGTGCATTAACAGAAATGTATAGGTAACAATCCAAAAATAAGCTGAAGTAAACATTAAAAAGGATGAGAAGATTAAAGGCTAAAATGAAAGCAGAGCGAAAGAGAGAGGGAGAGGATTTAGTGTGCATATTAACTAGAGCGGAGTTAGTGGAAGAGACACAGATGGGTGAGCAGATTTCAGCCTGGATAACAAAACACTGGGCTGATGGAGCACCAACTGCAGCAAGTAGGAGAAGTATGAGGCTGAGAATGAAAATGACAGGGGTAGGTGAGAAGATACTGGAGGGACAGGTCTCTGCTGTGGCAGGCTGTCATGCAGTGCTGAACAGCACTGCTCAAGCTGGGGGTCATGTTGTCAGTGCTGTAGTGGTGGAGATGGCCCACTGAATAGATTAAAGCATAATGAAACCAGGATGAAGAGCTACAGGAGGAAAAGCAACGTTGAGGGGAAACGTTGAGGGGAAATAATATATACAACAAAAGGGAGACATAAATCGGGAAGTAGGTTATAAAAATATGACTAATTATGATCAGTCATAGCGAAGGCATCGGAAAAGCATTCCCTGATGACATGCAGTGCAGAATTTAAGATTCACTGAATTGTTGTAAACATAAGGATGAGCCGTGGACTACAACTATAACAACCCCTGTCAGACGCAGCGCACTTTGCATTTAGAAACAGGTAATATATTGCAGTATATTATCTGCTACAACTTACTGTATGTTGGAGCTGTTCCAGTGTACGGCATGTCGGCTATTCGCTTGCACCAGGTAGAAGTTTGCACAGGTGAGCGTTAAGAGAAAGAGAGAGACCGAAACGAGAGCCATAATCCTTTCTCTCTCCCCTCCGCTCTCCTTAATCTGACAGGCAGTCACCCGATCCCACGCTGTAGTCCGTCCGATCCCTCCGAGGAAAAGGCGAAATTTAGGCAGCCTGGTGCCTCTTTGCTTCTGGCAAATCTGTGCGATGTGCTCAGCGGCTCGTTGTTAAATTCAACACCCATCAAGGCGACCCCCCTCCTGCCAAGTTGCTCATCAGACGCCCGGTTTCCTAATCTAAATAGCTTACAGAAACATGGGTTCTTTTTTTGACAGCATTAATGATATAAGTCGGGGAACTGAGGCCGAACCATTAATGCTGTAAATGCACTGCAAGCGTAATGACAGAGTGTGTCCGTTTGTAGATGCGACGAGCTGGCGAGCCGCATCAGCACGGCGATGAATGAAATAAACGCTGCCCAGCAAATGTGGATAAGTGAAATCGCAATTCCCCTTCCTTCAACTGTAATCTCTCATACAGTAAAACTGTCTTTATAACAAAAGCAATCTGCTTTTTTATTTACTTGGTGCGCGTATAAGACACAATGTTTCAGCATTAAGAAGTGTTAGGAAGTAAGCGGCCGCTCATAAAGCAGCATCTCACTTTCCCGTCCATCGCTCCGGTCCTGCTCCCTTTCCCTCCGCGTCCCTCTTAGGCAGGTTGTACTCGTTCAGTCAATAACTCCACCCCCCACCCCGGTCCGCATTTAACCATTTATCTATCGTCCCGTTAGTGAGATTTCTAAATAATTAAACGGCAGTTTCCCGGAGTAATGAAACCTTAAAGTGTGAGCGATTGTCGCAGTCCCAGTGGTCTTGGACCTGCGTCTTGTTGTGAATATGGAGCTGTTAGGTAGAGGTGGAAAACATGAATCTTTTCAGGGAATCGATTTATTTCACTTCGTTCAAATTTGTTCAAAATCGTTCATTGATTCACTCCTGTCACGTGTCCGGCGGAGCTGAGGTGGTCATTCTTTGATACTCCTCCCATACAGTGCTAAACTTATATATTGCGTTCCGCTTTATGTTGTTTAAACTGACTATATATTAATAATGAAACTATACTACTCATTTTAATCAACGTTAATATATGGTTTATAGGGTACAACATTCTTTGCTTAGACTACTGCCCCCGCGACCCGGCCTTGGATAAGCGCCAAAAAATGGAATGGAATGGAGTGGAATGGGTATAACATTGCATTAATTTAATTATATTAACTGTATTGACTCTATCAAATTCTTTCGTGAACATCATCCAGTTCACTCCTGAACAAACTGAACAGTGAAGCACTCGATCATTGAACGGGAACGGTAGCTATCATTCGAACTGAACGAATATCAGTGCAATTGTTTTGTTGATTAAAAAAAAAAAAAAACAAGGAATCGTTCATAAATGACACAAGTCTAGTAAAAATCCAGATTAGGTCATCAAACTGACATCTGCTAGTCATGGTTTCCTATTACTTTGAAAGCAGCATATTGATGTTTTGGTGAGTTGTGCATGCAATTATTTTCACTCATTTATTTGTTAGTTTGTTCGAACCCTGGGTGTCCTTCCCTCTCTGACCGTAAGGAAGAAGGTCATTCTGTATTCATTAAGATTTCTTGCGCGTTAATGTTCCGAGACCACAATGAGTAACTGAAAAGCATATAATGACAGCCCAATCTATTATGGTATGTAATTCAGTCTAAGTTCAACATAAAATATATGCCTCAGGTACCCACCTGCACGGATGCTGTACAGCGGTCAGTTCTGTACGTGATGCAGGGTACGCCCGCATGCACGGATGCTATACAGCGGTCAGTTCTGTATGTGATGCAGGGTACAGCCACCTGCAAAGATGCTGTACAGCGGTCAGTTCTGTACGTGATGCAGGGTACAGCCACCTGCAAAGATGCTGTACAGCGGTCAGTTCTGTACGTGATGCAGGGTACGCCCGCATGCACGGATGCTATACAGCGGTCAGTTCTGTATGTGATGCAGGGTACAGCCACCTGCAAAGATGCTGTACAGCGGTCAGTTCTGTACGTGATGCAGGGTACAGCCACCTGCAAAGATGCTGTACAGCGGTCAGTTCTGTACCTGATGCAGGGTATGCCCGCCTGCACGGATGCTGTACAGCGGTCAGTTCTGTTCGTGATGCAGGGTACACCCGCATACACGGATGCTGTACAGCGGTCAGTTCTGTCCGTGATGCAGGGTACTTGGGTCTTGATCTCAAAGAAGACAGAAGAGCACGTCTTACTGTTACAGAATCTCTCATTTCAAAGCTTTTCTATACATTTTTCTCCCACATTCATTTTGATAGAAAGCAGCGTTTCACCAGTTCAGGATGTTTAACTGCTTTATTTGTTTCAGTCTTTTTGTTAGTCTGGACACCAGTGGCTGTTTGCAGATTTTCTTCTGCTCCAATGCAATATAAGCAAATACCGTTGTTGGGATTTCTGTGGTTCCAATTTAATAAAAATAAGTTTTTTTTTTCCTTCCTTGGAATCCTGACCTGGATAAGCGTTTATGAGGTGGATGAAAAGCTTTTCTGATTTTCTGATCTTAGCCTAGTTGCCCCGCGACACCTAGTTGCTCCATTCTATATCACGATCAGCCCATCGCAGCGCCTACCCAGCCGGCAGACGGCTAAGAACGAGCACCCTGAACTCCGGCAGCATCCCCGCTAAGCTCATTACTTTCTTTACACGCTACAGTTAACCCAGCGTCTGTAAGGTTCTTACTGATTGGATGATCAGCAGTGCTGTGAATGTTGGAGGCGATCATATCCAGCGGCCTTAAGCCCCGTTAGTATGAATGTCCGCGTTTGTCTTTTACACTTACATTTATTTATCGGGCAGGTGCTTTTGCCCAATATAATGCAAAAGTGAGGCAGATAATGCATTAGCAAGCATGACTTAAATGCACACACAAACTGCTCTGCTGTTTCCCCGCTTGCCTTAAACCATTTTACCATAATGCTTTGCTGTAGTTCTTGCCATGACGCAATCACTCATGCAAAGTACTGCAATTAACTATGCCTTGTAAATAGGGTAAGCAGCTGCTGATTGAAGTACCTTAAATGGGTTTTAATGGATATAGCAGTTGCTTCCTAATAATCAGGGGTTCGGCTCAGTCTGTGGTGAAAATTCCTCCCTGTGGTCAGCAGGTGATTAAAGCTTCACAGCATAGTAGATGCTGCTGTGGTGTTGAGCCAGATAGATAACCTCACGTATGTTTAATGTCTAGCTGTAACAGGAACCAAAGGTAAACATATACCTTTGATCGTTACGCGGCATCTGAAAGGCTCGATTCTATGGTTGCCAAGGAAATAGCGCAGTTAGAATTCAGGCAGAGTACTGATTGGTGGGCGATGAAGACTTTGATGTGTTAAAGGGTAACAAACATCGAGATGTGTACAGATAATCAGTGGTGATCTGAGTCGTTTCCAGTGTGAAGCCGGCTCACCTTTTGACGGGATGCACCGTAGCTCCTTGGGTAGAGCCTCACACCCCAGGACCGGGGCTTTGACTTCTGCTCTGCACTATATGTGGAGTCGATCTGCTCCCTTTGTGTTGCGCAGGTCTCCTTTAGGTACTCTCTTTCCCATTCCACTGGACCGTCATTCCTCCCAGGGTGTTTCCAAGCTGATGCGACCTGTATTGTCTGGTATGGGCTCCAGGCAACCCTCTGATAAGCAGTTGGTTGATGGATGGACATAAATTTTGCAACCGCACTGTCAGGAACTTCAGGTGGTTTCAAACTGTTCCAGACCTCAAGCTTGGTTTATGACTGCCTGGATTTTTATCCCTTGTATTATTGTGGAATGTTTATCTGAGCTGTTTTCTGTTCATGCGAGTGAGTAAATCAAAGAGTGAAAGATGATGTTTGTCTTTTTTAGAAATCCAGGGAAATGATCGTTTAGAACAGCGATAGCTAAATCTTTGGTGCTATCTGGAGCACTAAAGGAATGCCTTCCCTGAGCTGGGGGCTTTTTCTGCTCTTTTAGTTCACTATGCTACGATCCCCTCGTGGCTGTGTCACAGGGCTACAAGGTGGGCATGCGGGTCTCTCCCTGGGAGTCCATGTGAGCTGCGGCAGTGGTGCAAAGAAGTGAAACCTCCCATCTTTCTGCTTCACTTCTCCGTCGGCCTTGGAAATGAGGTCCCTGCTTTTCTCCGGTGGAGATAGTGTGCTTCCGTTGCGAATTTGAAAAGCCTGGTCTCTTCCATATGGCCTGGAGCGTGAATCGAATGCAGATTGGAGCAGCAAAGCACCTTGATTTGATTGTCATTGTCCTTTTTTGATCTAAAAAATGGGATTTTAACTTTTACAGTGGATATGGAAATTCCTGGCATCGCTCTGCCCCTAAATTCAGTCAACTGGACTCCTGTCATTTGAAGGTGGTTTTTTACATTTCAAAGCAGGAGCCGTTTTAACAGGAGCGTTGGAGTAAATTGCATACTTTTTGATTAATGCCACATAAATGCCCCTCCCACACATAGCCATCAGCTAAGCCGTTTGTACCCCCATCTCAGTCACTGAGCCACTGCAGTGTGCAGGTGAAGGCAATAATGTCTCTCTAAATTAGAAGTATGTGGAAGTTATTTTTAATAAAAGTAAAAATGATTTATCATATCTGAGCTTTAAGAGATTCAGTGGTTGTAGAAACACACTTTGTAATGATAGAGGTAACAGACAGTAACATTTAAGAACATAAGAAAATTACAAACAAGAGCAGGCTATTTAGCCCATCAAGCTCATTTGGGGAGAATTCAACTTACTGTATAGCTTAAAGTTGTTAAAATCTTATCTAGCTCTGATTTAAGTTAACCCAAGGTTTTATCTTGCACTACACTAACAGGAAGACTATTCCGTACTCTAACAACACGCTGTGTAAAGAAGTGCTTCCTCAAATCCAGTTTAAAATGCTCTCCCACTAATTTCTATTTTGTTGATCAGCATCCAGACCTGTCATACCTGGATCGCGGTAAACTTGATGCGAGGCGATGCAGACACAACGTGATGCGCACGCTATATAAACAGGTCAAAAACATGTGAATTTTAACACATGGAATGCACATAGAATACATGTTAGCATGCATTCTGCATGTATTTTATGCGTTAAAATTCGTGTTTTTGAGCCATTTGGCCACTTGTCTTTGAATGGGTGAGTGTCATTGGCTGCTGAGAACTAGGATTAAACCATTTCTGTAGGCATAGGGGTTACCCACCACTATTTCACTTGCTAGGCAATCTTATTATATCTTAATAATCTTATTTCTTTGTGCTTTATTTCCTCTTTGTGGAGCCCATGAAAGTAAATATTTGGATTGCAGTTTTGCGACTGTATTATTAAAATATTATTAGAGTGTGTATGGGGGGCCGGCCGGGGCAAAGGGGGTACAGCGGTCTCCTTTGCTTGAGGCTGAACAGATTCAGGTCTGCTAACCTCGGCTCATAAGACATTCCTCACATAGCTGCCCCTGCTGCTTACACCATAGCCTTGTCTCCACCAGCACAGTGCCCATGCTGCAGCCAGACTTTTTTCCAATCTGGCACCGGTTCACAAAAAATGGCCACGGGCCAGAAAAAACAGCCCCAGCACGGCACCACAGAACAACTGGGCTCAGAATGTGGCACCGTAACGTCAGCGAAAGTGGGCCGGGCTATGGGGTCCAAACCTTCCGTATTCCCTGAAAAATTCAATCCATAGCTCCATAGATATAGTCTAATAACGGCGCTGCTGGCAGTGAAACAACTTGCCGGCTTATAAGTGGAATAAGGTTACATCATGTTTTTTATTCTGTGAAAAACAGAAGATCAATCTTCTGCCCAGATTTAATAATAAAGTATAAATATGCCACAGGTTGAAGAAATAAAATATTGTGGTGTTCAAGTGGCGATGAGATCATCAGGTGGACAGCAAAGTTAGTTATTACCAGACCTTTTTATTGCACGTTCCTTAAAATGGCAGCGGTAAAACAGTGAGTGAGAATAAACTTACTTACCCACACAGATGGGGAGCTTTTAATTAGACAAAAGTGGATACAGGTAATAGGAAGAGGGTGCAACACGTCATATTCTGGAAATGTTTATTTTGGTTCGGCAGAATAAATAAAATAAAACAAAATACAGATAAACCTTTACCGTACTTTCACTTCCGCCTACGTAACATTTCGGTTCCATTCTTTTTTGAAACCGGTGGAAACGCAGGCTGGTTCTCAAAAGGCACCGACTGAGAACCAGTACCGGCACCAGGACCGGCACTGTGTTGGTGGTAATGAGGCCTACAGTAGGTTCACACCTGGTATTAGCATGCTTCCTTGGCGATCCGATTACAAATGGGCAGCGCTAAATACATCTTGTTCACACCTGGCATTAATATGCGTCTCTGCATGTGTCTCGACTGACCGCTTTTAATCGCATCTCACTTTCCTGGAACTTGTTTAGATTAATAAGCACCTAAATCACATCCGTATGTAGAATCTGCCAAACATTAAAAGAAGGAGAAGAAGGACTTAAAAGCTAATGGCACATTCCACAGTAAGCCAACTGCCTTACTTACAAGACATGGGGCTCTATAATTGTCAGGGTCAGCCCCTGTGTCTCACTGTGTCCCTTCCCTGTTTGGCCAGCAGGTGTTGCTGGTCATCCCGTTCT
>JAODKE010000051.1:10764203-10779426 GCA_026779605.1 Mormyrus hasselquistii
TCAGTATACAGCACTGTGGTTCAGTATACAGCACTGTGGCTCAGTATACAGCACTGTGGCTCAGTATACAGCACTGTGGTTCAGTATACAGCACTGTGGCTCAGTATACAGCACTGTGGCTCAGTATACAGCACTGTTACCTCACATCTCCAGGGCGGCAGGTTCAACTCTAGTCTTTGCCCCGGGTGTGTGGCATCATTGTGCTTGATTTGTGTCATGTGAGCTTCCCACTATAGCCAAAAGATCACAAGTTCGGCTCATCTGCGCCTCTAAATCAGTGTTTCTCAAACCGGTCCTCGCGGACCCCCAGATGATCCACATTTTTATTTTCTCCCAATTCTCTGAGAGTTGGGAGGGAGCAAAAATGCAGACTATCTAGGGGTCCCCGAGGACTGGTTTGAGAAACACTGCCCTACATTGCCTATTGAACATGAGTAATGCTTTAGGATGAACTGGCATCCCAGCATTGTGCTCAGTGATGGTTGGATCAACTCCAACTGAGCAATGAGATGATAGATGAAGTTACTGTCAGGATACCCTTACAAGTCTTTAGCTTGAGCATTTGAATTTTAAATAAAAACATATAACTACAAAAAATTCTGTGCACTCTTTACGAGTCATATTACTACTAAAATAGATGTCTACAGTACTCACAGAAGAAGAGAACTACCCCGTCTTACCAAAGCTACAGGTCATGTGACCAGACATGCTTTGGCCTGCTCATGATGTCAGCTTTACGTGCAAGATGATCTGCTGATTTCTAACCAAAAGCTCATGCCTGTGCTCCACTCCCTGTGCTACTGAGCCCCACATTACACCATCCTTGTCCTCCACCCAGTTTGTGGGTGCAGTTCCTGTCACAGCTGCTCTCTGCTCTTAGGACACTTTCTAATCGTCACATCCACTTAGCTGTAATCCATGTCATTAGCAGTACTAAATTCAGAGATAGTTATGGCAGATATTGGTATATATTTTATGTAAGGCACATGATGCAGGTTGTAATTAATGCTGACAGGGCTCTGTGAAATATTTCAGTTTTTTGTAATATTGTATACAGTACTGTTGAAAAGGAATTATTTATGGTTATAGAAAGACTGTCCTTTTTTTGCTAAAGTATTTTTACATATAGAAAGTTTTTTTAAAAACTTTTTAAACAATTTTAAGAAGAAGGTGCCACGAAACCTAAAACATCCGTTAATGTTCACCTGTAATTACACACTATTGTATACGGGGACATTTTGTAGAGGAACTGGAGAACTAACAATTTAAATGACACTGCACTTGATCAGAGAAAATTAAGGCTGAATGAATTCTTAATTTTCAATCCAAGAAACTAAACAGCATCCTTGCATTCAGGTCTGTGCAGGTGTGGACAGTGAATCGGTTAATATCATGCTTTGATTTGCAGGTGTGGACAGTGAATCGGTTAATATCATGCTTTGATTCAAAGCTCCACCCCCCAAAAACAGAGAAGACACACTTTGCCTAGAGGGGACAAAAGGCTTAAAGGATTTCTCAGTATAAATCCCAGATTTCAGTTTTCCTTATGTGTCTCCTGTCAGCAATTCTCCCTAAATTACAATGATTCCTTCCCCTCTACACGTCACTGCCCAGTGGTTTGTGCAAAGCCATGAGCCCAATCCGCTCTCACACCAAGCTTGGCTAATTCCCCTCTCGTTTACCCAGACAGTAATCACCTCCTTGTAATGCTCCGCTTCAAAGGGAACTCAAATAAATAGACTTATTACGGATGACCGGAATCTCAAAATTTTAGTCATTATATCTAGTGACACTGCAATCGGAGACTGGACAGGTTCATTAAAGTTTCAGTAAATGAAGATGGGAGTCAGCAGTGGCTAGAAGCTGACAGGAACAGATTGGACATTTTTAATCATCACGAAAATGGTTTTTTGCATGTTATTCATTAGTCTTATTATTCACGTGGCCCCAGTTAATTACCATTAATATTATTATATAACTGATCATTAAATAGCCATCAAGAACAGCTCTGATTTTTTTGTGAACTACTAGCACTGAAATCGGTTTGTTTGCATTAATGGTACATTTCAGAGATTCTCTCGGCGACTTTGGCCCATAGGTGTAATATTGGTAAATCACATGTTCAGATCCCAATGGAAACATTACTGGTGTTACAATGAAAAAAGTAATTAAACTAAAATGGCTTTAGGGAATTTATAGAGGTAAACACAAGTAGTAACAGTTATGTAGGTTGCTCAGGACAAAGAGGACATTGTCCTGAACAATGATTGGTTAATAGCAGAATGGGCGGGGTCTTCATTCCAGCCGGGGATTGCAGTCCTTGTGGAGCACCTACACCTTCTGTCCTCGGTGCCTGGCATAGGGAGCGTCAACAAATCTCCCTCCCAGCACATCCTGTATCACTCTCTGCTCCTGCACCCCCTTCCCAGCAAGATCCTTCCCAGCCCGATGGAGCGGAAGGAGAAAGATGGCGGCAGTGCTGGCAGTGTGCCAGACAGATGCCGTGGGGGCAGGCAGTGCCTCACCGAGGGGCTAATGGCCAAGGCTTAGAGAAGCTAAATGCTGCGTATTAATAATACCATCCCAGACAGGCACACGTGAAATATGTGACTGTGGGGACTCTGGGGGCGGGGGGGGGAGGTGTCTGATGGCAGGTCCTGATAAACGAGAACTGTGACCTAAGCTAGACCTGAGAGGGGCACAAAATTACAAAAAGGAGGTAAAACATGACCTTTTGGTGACACCAGGGATTAATTTAGACTTGTCCAGATCACTTAATTGAATGCTTAGTCTGATTACTCACTGACAAATTGGCTTGCTGCTCTTCAGGCCGTGACTGCCCAGGTAGTGACATCCAGGTGGGCAAAGTCACGCTAATGCCCTTTCTGCTTCACACAGCCTGGCCGTTATGCAGCTCAGTCGCAGTTAATTATCCTGCTGATCCATGATGCAGAAGTCCAAAGAGGAGCCACCTCGCTTCTGTAGACACTGCGGGCTCTGGTCACATATCTGCCTGCAAGGAGTTTGAATGCTGTTGCCATGTTAATGACATTTCCCCCTTTAAATTTGCTGTCATGCAGTTGTAGGTGATCGTCTTATGATCTTCAGGATAGGATAGATTCATGACCATGACTGGGTAAGCGCTTAGTGAAAATTGAGGGATTGAAGCTGGGAGTCACATTTTAGACGTTATATTTAACATCTACACGCCTGCTATAATTCCCATTACGTTACTTTCTGGGCAGACGACTAACACAGAGACGTACTTACTAATTAGCGCAGTGGTGTATGAACTGAGGCTTTCGTGACCAGGGCTGTATTTATAAATGTATTTAACGTAAATTCCTTCGGAAATGTGTTTCATTATGTCATTTCAAAAGCTCAGAATATGCGTAAGCTTAAAGGGAACAGCTACATATAAAACCTGCAGCAAATGCCTCCGTTTTCACTTTACACCTGGTGTAGGTTTTGCAGTGAATTTTGATCGTTTCTCGTCCGTCTGCTCCCACCAACTTTCCGAGTTCCTTTACCTCGACTTCCTAACAAAGTCATTAAAGGTTGTTTTGATTATATTTTTTACAACGCATGTTGATGTGGAAAACAACTGGACATTCGACAGATGCCTGACTATTTCATTCGCCGGCAGAATAATGCTGAAATTATCTACGGCAGTACCAGTCTAAAAGACTATAATTTTCCCAAAAAAGAAAAAAAAACGTAACCAGACTAGAAGTCAAAACAAGTGAATCAAGCAGTTACTGTGACGAAAAAAAAGTATGTAAATAAAAATTTTTAAAGAAAAAACGGTAGTTTTTTTATACATAGTCCAAGTTTACTTTGGTATATTTTACAAACGTGACGGCAACTCACAGGTCTGACTCTTTAAACCAGCACTGTCTACCCCGCCCCTCTCCCCTAGGGTGAAGGCACTTTTGCCAGTTTTTTGAGGGGACCAGTCAGAAAAAAGTATCATAACATTCAAGAAGATTGCCTCAGTTTATGTATAATTCTTCAGCCTCGCAATGATTATTTTAATTCAAAGTTACGAACGCTGCATGCATGGTTAACTAACACGTACAATGCGGGCAACTTGACAGCGCTGAATAACCTTTGAGCTAGTGAAAGACGGAAGTATTTGTCCTTTTCGGCTTTTTAACGCGCAAACCCGCTGAAGTCCCGAAGACGTCGCCTGTCCCAGCACTATGGGTCGGCCGCCCTGGCGCAGATCGCCCGCCACCCTGAGGATCGCAGTCTTGCTGCTCCAAACAGTGTCCTCGGCGTTATCGAGGAGACACGTTGTCTACTGGAACAGCACCAATACAAGGTAAGAAAGCAGGGAGACGAGCTGCGAAAGGGAGGGCATCATGAAGCCGTGTTTGCAAGCCATTACCCCCGGGTACTGAACTTAAAGAGCACTTCGCGGATTTTATCCACTGATGAGTTCTCAGATCCCGGCATTTCTAAAACACACTATCACAGTTTCCAGCGGTACAGTTTGGTAGGGAGGTTGTGAAATTCAGAACGAATCATTGCGTGGAAAAAGTTTTCGAAAACTTGGGTACATAAGCGACGCGGCGTCTTTCTCTTAAACTTAATTTACCCAACAAACTCAGAGCAGTTACACTGCAATATATGATGCATGTTTTACAATACACGCTTTGTATTTCTAATTAATTGTTGTGTGCTGTATATTTTTGCGTTAGTAATACATTTGATTTGGCAAACCCGATGATGAGTTTAGGTTTAGAGAAACATAAAACACAGTTGTCTTATTTTCTAGTTTTTGCTTCTTAAATAGATTTCAGTTAGCCTAATGGAGATAAAGTAGGTGTTCATCATTTACTAGGGATTTCAAAGTTAACCAATATCTTAAATATTAATACGTAAATGGGATTAATCTTTGAATCAAGTATTGAAGGCGGGGCAATTCCGAATGCTCGAACTTCCAAGATTGCTTGCCCCCTCCCCCCGTTTTTGATGGCGCAACAAGGTTTAATAAAGCGAATATCGTGCATTGGTGTGTAATTGTACTGCCACGCAGGAAGAGTTACTTTTTAGTACTTTTTCAGATCCAGATGTGAGTTTGAGTCCACTGCCTCCATAGTATTACATGGACATCCCCACAGTTCCCAGTGCACATTTGGGAGTATAGTATATAATTGACATAATAAGTGAATGTATAGGCTAAATTGAATGATAGGTGACTTGTCTTTCTGTCCCATCATGGATGCGATGCACCCTGCCGGAAGTGATACTGAAGCCGGACCCCCCTTCTGGGAGCAGTTGATTGACTATGATGAATGAAAGTGAACCCCCCTGCCCCCCTGACTGAGAACTTAAGGAACTTCTTTTGAAGTTGTCAGCAGGGGGAAAATGGTGGTTTCCACACCCTGTACACTGCAGGGTGCCATTGAAACAGACCTGCGCTTTAAAAGTACTTCAGAGTCTTGGCAGAAGCTGCTTTACTTTCCCACTTTTGATGCATTATCAAACCGGTTACTTGCAGTCACTGTTTCTGGCAGTAGTTATGCTTTCTGACACTTTCAAGGCATTACAAGAATCTTTGTTACTGCTTATGAAAAACTGCATCACCTTACACTTTGGAGTACTGCTGCCGCTGTTTCTAATCTTCATCGATAATCGTTTTCAGGTATCACAGTTAGTCTTGGGCGTTATATAGGTCAAATTTTCACAACAGCCGTATATCACAGTAAAAAGTATTTTGATGGTATTTTAAAAGTACTGCTATTGTGGTATGTTTAATTCTTAGTAAAAAAAATTGCTGTGGGGGGTGCATTGTCCAGGTTTATTGTGATAGCACCCGCACCCACTCATCTAATTTTGTTGCAATCAGAATGAGCACTTGATTGCTTTAAAGTCTGTGTACCTACTGGTCCACCAGCTCTACTCTTGTAAGGTTTTTACGAATAGTTTATCGTTGGATCCAAGATCCAGCTGCGACTTTGAGGACCCAAGGCTTTTCCAGAGCATGAACCTAAATGGCTTCTAGAATGACAAAAGCCAGGTATCTTTCACTGATATTGAGTGCAGTAGCTGCAGCCATCCATACATGCGTGTGATTGCGTTAGAGCGCCCGTTTGCTGCATTACACAGCACAGCTATTCCTCTCCTGTCTCTTCCTCTCCCCATCAAATTTGACTTTGGGAGCAGCTGTAGATGCACAAAGGTCATCTCTACACTTTAATGCCGCCCCTCCCTGACAGTATAGCAAAAAAAAAAAAGAGACTGAAAGAAGCTGCCAACGTCTCTGTGTTGCTGCATTGCTGAAGACTGGCTCTACAAGTTGGGACGCATTTGCAGCATTCAGCAGATGCCAGGTGGCCATTCCTTTCTTCATCTTTTTCTTTGTCTTTCTTTGTACAAGACCAAGCCTCAATGTTCAGACTGACTCCCCATGGAAAATGTGGCTGCCACTTTCCCTCCTCATAGAATGTCAGACTCTCGCTTTAACCTGCCGTGTTGCGCTCTTCTTCCTTTCTTTAAAATCTTTCTAATCTGTTGAGGTTAAACAACCAGGTACCACCTAACACCTCAATAAAGAGAACATACACCTAAATATATTTAAAAGTTAAAAGGCTGTTCATTTAAGAATTAACTACGAAATTTGTAGGTTTCTTAATTTATGATTTGTTCGTTTTTTTTCTTATTGCTAATTTTCCATCATTGTAAATGATTCTAAGCAGATCTTGGCGCACGCAGTGCCAACGACGGCAGGCAGATACTTGTACAAAAAAACAGTGGTTAGTCTCTACAGGGAGAAGCCACTGCTGCCAGTTCTAGTCCTCAAAGCTGCATTAGCTGCCAAACAAGATGCAGAAAGATGGTAGGATATTTCATGCTGAAGGTATCTCACGCCATTGCTGCTGCTCACTGAGATCTGCTACGTCCCGTATTCCTAGATAGAAAACCGATAGATATTCATACCACTCACTCAGCCAGAGCAGCAAATGGACATGGGCGCATACGCGTTAGTCTTCTTAAACAAAGTACAAAATAACGTAGAAATTGGTCATTGAAATGAGTAGAATTTGAGTCTTACTGAGCATACAGAATGATTAATGTATATAAATAATAAAATGTATATATAAATATAAAAATTCCTCTCCTCTAGCACCTTTTCATTTTCTGTATTTTTTGTTCTCGGTCAGAGGCTGCAAACATTGTGCTGAGTTGTAGCAGAATGTGAAATAAATACAAGGGGTATAAATAACTTCATAGGAGTGTTTGTGTTGGTCAGGTTTGGATGTTTAGTGGGGTACCTTTGATGCATACTTAAGGCCACGGTTACAAACCACTCCTTGGGTCAGAAGAGAAACTTTCCTAATCTTACTTTAACCTCCCCGCCATGTCAGATCTGGTGTTTCTTTGCTGGTATCCAAGGTATCTGTGTGCAGGAACTCTGCTGTTTTTCCTCTGGCCAGAAAATGACAGCCTGCTTGGGATAAGTGCCATTCCTCACCCGAACTCCAGGTTCCAGGGGAATAGAAGGAAATGGCCAGATTAACTCCCTTCTAATCCGTTCCATTATGACCATTCCCTTGGATGCACACATAAATGTGGCAGTTTAAATGATTCTTTGCTGTTAAAGGAGACCCGTTATCAATGTTTAGAAGCCAATATAACAATATTATAACATTACCTGAATTTATGTATTTTTTTTAATTTATTATTTTTAGGCAAGGTAGCTAAAAACTACTGTCCGGGGTACATAGTTTAACCACAGACCTCCTCATGGACTTAGCAAAATAGTCCTTTTTCCAAACACTCAGCTATATAAATAAGTGCTTAAATTCTTTTAAACTCAAGTTCACAAAATGTTTATATCCAGAAGAGAACAATTCCGCAATTTATACGTGGAAGATGAAAACATCTATTCTGGATGTGTTGCTTAAACACCTAGAGTCAACAAATCAAGCTTACAATTAGTAGTAACTACTCTTAACTGACGTTGACGATGACCTCAGGGGCCGGTATAATTACCAGTTTCTCAGTTAATGAAGAGAAGTAGTTAGTCATGGGAATTGCAGGTCTGATGCTGCTGCTCAGGGTTTGCGACATGCGGCGACATGCAGCTCCGTGAACTTCTGCATGCATTGCCAAATGGAGCCTGCAACATTCAGAGATGGCTCTGATTTTGTTTCTATAGAAACTTTAGTCATCCATACAAATTGTCGTTGTTGTGATTCACAAGGTAAGCTGGCAGAACAAAAGCAGAATGTGGTACGTGCGTCTGACTTTTTAATAAGAGGTTTAATATCTACAAGACACATTTCCAAGATTAGCATTAATTGAGGAGTTTTACACAGATAATGTGTGTGGTCATATTTTAAAGTTTATTATATGTGTGTGTTTTGCTCACTGATAAGAATTATATATACAAAGCTTTATAGTTTCTTCTTGGATAATATGAGCCACATTTTTCATTAAAAAATGACATTCTAGTTGGGGGCATCGTTCCAGATGCTATTAAACATGTCAAGGCATTAAAATTTAAAGCATTAAAGAACTATTATATACTTAGTGCAGTCAAAATTCAATTATATTTAATGCATACAAGTAGGTCTTTAAAATTGTTGTAATAGAATTATCTGTGAATAATTGGGTTTTTTTTTTATTTTTCAAATCTGCCTCATACCTTTTTGCATAGTTATTTTTAGTATTCAAAATGTAAGCGGTTTCTGATATGTTTGGTGTGTAAGGGGCAACGGCGTGACCCATTTCTGATACTGATTAGGGCTGAGCAGCCGTCCTGTTTTAATGCAGGTTGGCATCTCGGAGGTAAAGATTTTTTTTTTTTACCATTTCTGATATGGGTTGGGGCCTCTGGGGTGGGGGCGCAGGGGAGCGGACTGTCAAAATGTATCTGTGCTTTAGCTGCTCCAGCACTGACAATGAAGCACTGAGGATATTACTTCATATTAGAAAATCTACAGTGGAAATCAGGTTATAGCTGCAAGGAATTTCACATGCCGGCATTTCCAGGAATGCTTAGGCAGCTGTCCGATCTGCCAGAATTCACACACTAGCAAGAATTTGCTCTTGAAAAGTACTGATGAAACTAAGGGTCATCGTGGCCCAGTTACAGTACGAACCTCGACTGTTGTCCCAGCCGACGTTAACTGCAGTCAGAGAACCATGCGTGGGTGGCTGGGGGTTAGTGCTGGATATGGCTTGGAGCCCCATGGTGAGTGGGAGTGCTCCAGTGCAGTCCTCTGCTACCTGATTTAAAGGCACCTGATTGACATTGCAGTCCATCCCTTTTGGGGTTTTTCCTGTGCAATCGGAGGGACTTTAACACTCCATCTTGTACTTCTGTGTCACTAAAATCCTTCGTTCACATGTTGTTCATGTAGGGTGTGTCTTAAGAGGCCAGGAGAACATCTGAGTGTGAGGCTTCGAAGAATGCCTTGTTTTCTACTTGCAATAATAATAAAAAAAACAATTTCGTGTTATTTATCAGCCTTGGGGAGGGTCAAGGTTCAGGGAAATCCTGACCCCCCCCTCTGCTGAAAAATCCGAATTATTAGTGGTATGTATTTTAGTGTGTGTTGGCCTCGGCGAATGTGGAATAAGTGCTTATCTGGAAGAGCCGAGGGCCCGTTAATTCAGAGCGTGCTTCTGACCTGAGTCATACATGGATCTGTTAGGAATTACAGGATTGGTAGCTATCTGGTGTGAGGACAGCAGTATTCGGTCCTGAATATGGTGTGGGTGCGGTGTTTTCTGAAGGTTTAAAGGGGGCTTTTGCACCATAGCAGGTACCGTACTATCTGTACTTCGAGAAAGAACCATAAAGTATGGTACTTCAGGGTGTTGGTTTTCCACTGGTGTAAAAACTAGCACCGGCCCCGAATAACATAGCAGCGTGAGGTGTGGTATTTTGTACTAAATTTGACAAATTGCTGTAGTATATTATACGGCTGGAAAATGTGCAATAGTAATACCAACATTGCATGTTACGCACTTGCAATTCTTACATCGCTAGTAACTAGATTAAGATCAGGCTTTATCATACTTTCAATTCGATAAGGACATTATAGCGCAGGGAATTTTAAAGTTCACTAAGGTTCGCTTTTTACTGTCATAGAAAAAAAAAAAAAACCTTGGCTAGTTTTGCAATTTTCATTATTCCATTTATACACTATTTAATATATGTTTAAAAATCAAGTTTACCTCCACTGTTTTTGCATGAGCTCTGCATGCATTCTGAGACAATCATAATCATTTTCTCTCTTGCTGTTTAAATCACTCTAGATGGGTTTGTGAGAAATTTATGAACTTCTTTTTGCTTTATAAATACCCCAATATTTTTTCAACATAATCACACTGCTAGGATCGTAGTATATTTAAACATATCCTAGTATATTAAACAAAATACTAAAACTTCTTGTCATGCCATCTGGATCTTTTTGTTCTATCTGTTCTTCCGACCAGATTGCTGTGTGTGTGTGTGTGGTTTATCGTTGTTTTTTGAGTTCGTAACTGTTTTCAAAGCAGCATTTGTATTGTGTTTGAGGTATTTTGCATGATCAATCGACAAAGAAAGTGTTTCAAGTCCCACCCCAAAGTACCAAAATATCAAAGTACCCCAGTTGGTTTGGCACTTTTGGTACTGGTACTTGACTGGAAGTCAATGGAAAAGCAAAAGAACCTGGTGAAGTGGTTCAGCTCCCTAAGTTCTCAATAAACATGTATATGCAGTGTGTGTGGTGTGGAACAGGAGAGGGGGCTACCACAGCCTTCACATGTGTGCTGCGTTATTACAGACAGCCAAGCATGTGAAGAATGAGTCTCAGCTTCCATGAAGACCGAGGCGATGAAATGGTGATGGCAGGAAGTCATTGACCATGATTCTGCTGGTTTTTAATTAGATAGCAAAGCATACCATGTTTTAACGAGTACAGATTGCAGCACGTGTAATTAGAGGTAATTGCTATGGTGAAAGAAAACAGAATGAGCTAATTATCTCTGATTACTGCAGCAGGGCTTGTGATGGTACCTTGATGAGAATGTAGAAGGGCTCAATGTGACAGAGGTTGGGTCAGCCTCAGTCTTCATGAAGTCTCTCACCTCACACTCTAGTCAGCCAATCAGCACATCTGACATAAGCATTTACACCAATTTGGTTATAGACCTAACGTGTAGATGTCGAGCCCTTTATAGCCTTTGAGCTCAACACTTGGACCTTTGGCAGATGTGATTTTGAATGTGAAGTGAGCTTGAACGAGTCTGATGTAAAAATGACATAAAATTAACGGCGATGTGGCAATTATTCCTATGGCATCACACCTTGTGTGTGTGTGTGTGTGTGTGTGTGTGTGTGTGTGCGTGGTGGTTTTTTCTGTTTCTTTTGTCTTGTGAAGCTTCCCTCCCAAAGTTTTATTGGGTTTCTTTGTACTACCCTGTGTGATTGTGTGCCTTACAGCCAGGGTGTCATCTGCCTTTTGGTCTGTACCGCCGGTGATGGCTGATTGCTACAACTTAATGGACACACAGTTATTGAAGATAAATCTATAAAGCATAAAATGATGTTCTGCACTGCAGCGTAATCATTAAGTGTGCAGCCTCACTTGTGAAGCGCTAAGCCCTGGTCATTCCGCCGCGCGTCCGCTTCTTCCTGCTTCTTACACGCCGTCGGGCTCTCAGATAGTGTGACTGGGGGGGTCCGCGGGGTACAGACATCCGGCCAGCAGGCGAGCGGGGGCACTGACGGGTCCGAACGGGCCCATAGCACTTTGTGCCAGATGGGGCCGGACTTCGCTCTGTGTGGGTCTGTCTGCTTTTCCTCCTTTGGGCAGCCGACCTTTGACCTTTTATAGAGGTTCAGAAAAGCTGAACAGCAAAGAAGGTGGTTTTGGTTTTGCTCCACTTGGCATATGTACCACATGTCTGAGGGTGAGATTATAGGGCTGATTATAGGAATGAACAAAGAAAGACAATATCGCACTGTCCCAGTATCAAAGGCCCCACCCACTCTATACCCCACCCACTTTTTACTTATATTGGATCCAGAATGGTGCTACCAAGCCCCAACCAGTTTCTCTTTGCAACACAGGCTCCTCCCACATTTCCACCACTACATCACACTGCAGTAGATGGATAAAAGTTAATTCTCTGGTTTTTATTAAAAAGAACAAGCTCCATAGATTCAAGTACCTGCTACCCTTGGAAAAAGACAGGCAAAAGCAACAATGCTTCCTGATCCCTTAGGAAATATCAGAAATGAACACGCAGTGAACAAGAATGCCTTTCCTCAGAGCTCCATATTTTGCCAAGATTCAAGTTGTCTGAAAGCCAATGGGCCACATAAGAGCAAGAAAAACTGGAGCAAAAAAGCCGAGAGCAGCGGCAACCGCAAGGGCCGTGTTTTACAATATCGCCCAAGCTGAGGCATGCCAGCCCCAACCCCCCACCCGGACACAAATAAAATACTGCACAAACTGGGGGGACTGGAAGTCAAGTTCTGAGGATCAGCAGGGGGTCAGAGTTCCGGAATCATCCAGCCTTGGGGATGTTTTCAGGGCGTATTTGCTGCAGGGCACTGTAGAGCGTCTTATTGTGTGTGATGGAACTTTGGCACTTAGCGCAGATTAGTCATACTGTTTCTGTCAGGAACGGGCATAGTTTGTCCTCACCGGGTCGATTCTGGGGCGCTGATTTTGATTATTGATTAGGTACGCCCCCTGCGCTGTGGTGTCTGTCTTCGCGTCACCCTGAAGAAGGCTCCGTTAGGAGTCGATGGCATAGAGGCAGACCCGGCTTCCGGCTGATGGGCCCGGAAGGTGGCTGAGGGACTGGGGGAATTCTGGAGCTGCTACTAAAGCGTCCACCACAGCTGTGGGTTTCCATGGTTACCAAGAATGCCATGATCTGTGAGGTGCTGCACATTTAGCTAATTAGACCCCTGATTCTGGTGGGTTCAGCCTAACGCAGGCTGAAGACAGGCAAGCTGGTAGATCACGGCTCGCTGAGGTGACTCCGCTGTAAGACTCGGCTTAAGGGCAGGTTAAGCGGCTCTCAGGTTAAGTAGCTGGAGGCCTCTACATTTCATTTACAGCAGAATGAGCAATTTTTTACCTATTTGGTCTTGTAAATGTCCTGGCCCATCCCACCATTAAGGCATCACGTTTATATTTGATAAAGGATCCATCGCTTAATCTGATTAAAGCAAATGGTAAGGTCCCACCCCCTGGTGCAGAGAATCTCCTTGATACCCCCACCGGCAAACCATGTGACCGTGTGTCACTAGTGAGGTGTCATTAGTTGTGTACCTGCAGGCTGGGAACGACACGGATGGCAGCAGAGCCACAAGGGCGGGGCAGTCAGCCCAGTTGCCATGGAGCCGTCGCCTCGCTTGGTGTCGCCCATCAGAGCAGTCGGCAGAAGCGGAGTCTCTTCCTGCTGGCTTGGCGGCTGTGAGTCACGGCCAGCCTGCAGGAAACCCGGCCCGATAGACTGGATGGGGTTCAGCAGTCACCAGGCGCAGCTTACTGGCAGCCCAAAGAGGGCGTCATGGCCCTGGGCCGCGGCCAGCTTAAAGGGCGGGTCCCCCTGCGTGTAGCGAGGCTTTCCTCGGCACCGGCCCCCTCGAGCTCCTCAAGCCTCTCTGCAGTCCCCTCTGTAGTTAATAGAGATGTAATTGATAAGTCTCCGGTTTAGTGTGCTGAGGTTGTATGGATCACCTCGGCTTTTTAAAGCCACAGGTGAGGGAGCGCATCGGTCTCGTCAGCTATATTGACAGCTCACACGGCCATGAATCTGCGCTTCTGCTGACATCCACCGCTGACTCTGCTCCTCTACACTTCCATCCTTCTTCCTTTTCACTTCTCTCTACATCCCATATTCTTCACTAGGACACTGTGAACACATCCACATCCAAACCCGCCATGTAACATTCTCTCCCGTTTCTGACCAGACTGCAGGAAGACTACACCATCCATGTGGACCTGAACGATTACCTGGACATCTACTGCCCTCACTACCCCTCTGGGTCACCCACGCAGAGCCCCGTCGAAATCCTGACGCTGTATCAAGTCCTGGAAGAGCATTTCCGTGGCTGCGTGGAGACCAAGCACGCTATCAAGCGCTGGGAGTGTAACCGGCCCCATGCCCCCTTTGGCCCGGTGCGCTTCTCCGAGAAGATCCAGAAGTTCTCGCCCTTCTCTGTGGGCCTGGAGTTCCAGCCTGGGCACCACTACTACTACAGCTGTGAGTCACAGGCTGTCCTGCAGCTAATCTCTGTCTTCCTCTGTCTTCTCCACTCTCTTTCTGGAGCTATCTTGCATCTCTGCTACAGTCCCTTCTGCTTTCTGTTCATCATAATTCAGTCTCATTATTCATCGAGCTCTTCTGCTTTTCCACTGCCGCCATTATGCACCCGGCGTCAGGGGATCTCGGACAGGGTTGCACACAGGACCACTCGTATTGCATAATCGAGAAATGTTTGTGTCTGTTGAACCCAGAGTGGATAGTAACTGTTAGCCTTTAACAAATTTTCATCCTCCTGTTCTTGCACTACTTTTCTGTTTCGCGAGTCATTTTTGCCTTGGGCTTAAGGGTTCCCACCGCAGCAGGAGTAACTACAGTCATTTAGTTTATCACTTGAAATAATAACTAGCTGAATCAGTTCTTTCACCCAAAGTTTCGCCGAAGTCTTAAAACAGTTTTGGTAATAAGGTGCACACCAGAGTAATGAATGACTGTGTGTCTGTCCCTTCAGCGCTGTCTGGGACGGGGGGGGCGCCCCTGCCCTGCCTGAAGCTCAGGCTCTCCGTTTGCTGTGGATCTGGTGAGTCCCCTTGTCTCCCTTCGCCGCCACGGACCCCCAGCACTGGTTTCACATACCACATGCATAGTGGTATTTTTGGCTTTTGTCTTTTCTTCAGTCCATCATCTGTCTGTCTGTCTCTCCCCTACAGCCTGAAATGTAACCATTTCGCACTAAAGGGACAATGTGCCTGTTTCCCTTGGACGTGTTTCGTTTCTCTCACCTCGTGTGCTTCAGGCTCCGATATGCACTGTGTAGTTTGCTGACTGGCCTGCGTGAATCTGCTCAGTGCTACTGAAGGCTTCAGTGCCTCGGCTACCTGCGCGATGTGTGTGGTTCTCGGCTGCTACCTGCGCCGTGTGTGTGGTTCTCGGCTGCTACCTGCGCCGTGTGTGTGGTTCTCGGCTGCTACCTGCGCCGTGTGTGTGGTTCTCG
>JAODKE010000051.1:10780845-10795264 GCA_026779605.1 Mormyrus hasselquistii
ATCTTTATGCTCAACTGGTTGGTAGAAACAAAACCTTGGTCTGGATGTGTAGGTTCTGGACCTGAAATGGCCAACGCCCTGCTTTTCACTGGCTCGTGATGCTTGCGCTCTAGATACATTACATACATTACACTTGTTTCCTTATTTTAGGAGTTATTTTGAGTTATAGCTGAGGCAGACGGATGCTCAGTGGACGGCACTGTTGCCTCACATCTCCTGCTTATGGGCTTGGACACCCATCCCAGCCTCAGCACAGGTCACAAGCCTGGCCTCCCATGCAGGCTGTGGCCCTGCCTTGTAACCTGCGCTCCCTGGTATGGGCTCCTCCTCCCCCGTGACCCTGTTCTGGATAGGCTGATGGGTAACTTATTGTATTAAGGCAAAATATTTACCCTTCAGACATTCATACAGTTCAGAGTCGTGACCCAGGGGAGGGGTAGACCTGGGCAGGATGCCAGTCCGTTGGAGGGCATAGATATGGGGTGTTTCTCAATTCCAAGATCACAACGATCATATTTGTGGTCTTGGCAAGAGCGATCTTGCTAACTTGCCTCCAAAGAATGAAATGAATCATAGGATTGGTTTGGTTTGGTAAGGAAGCGGCTGATGCACCCTTGATATTTGGGGCCTCTGTACTTCTGTTCTTAATATTGGAACTGGTCTTCGGCAATGGAGGATGATATAAAACGGGTACGTGACAACACAATTACGCATATTGAGAAACAGCCATGCTGTGGACTGTCTAGTTACACCACTTCATATGGAGAAATCCAGCATCTCGTGGGAAGAGGAAGAGAACCTCACAGATTCAAAGCGACATCCCTTAAGCCCGGGGCAGTTATGGTGCCCAGCGAGCCACCCAGGGCGGTCGTTTACGCTGCTATGGTTACTGTGCGTCACTCATTTTATGAGGGTTCAGCTCTTTGCAAAGCACTGGATAGCATTTTAATGGCTGTGTATGTGTAGGTTTTTTATTAACTTGTGTTGGTCTGGAACAAGTAATGATTTTCCCTACAAGATATGATCCAGAATAATGTTGATTTACAGATATTCCTCTTCCAAACCAATTTTAGGGAAGGAATTAGATTCATAAATCAAAGAAGGGGCGTAACCTGTGAGCATGTGCGTTTTCGTCTTATGATGCTGAATCACACCATGAGTTTCAGCAGCGATATGTGAGGCAAATGGGTTTTACCGTCCTCTGATCTGCTGAAGAGAAGATTATTTAAACATGTATCACTTAAATTTGGATTCTCAAAAAGTTTGAGGAAGCCATGTGAAACAGATCAGGCTGTACTTTCCAAAGACGGAAGGATCAGGGGACCTAGAGACAGCGATAAGATGGCGCCTTGCTATGTGAACGACATGGCGAGTCCCTTGTTTAACGGTCTGATGCTGATGAATCTTCTTTGATTTATTGTTTTCTGAGTTTGGAGGATCTGCCTGTTTTAATGTTATGCTCCCTGAAAATGCTGCTGCTGCTGCTCCTCTCAGCCCCCGTTTTTCGCAGAGCTACACTAATCCCCACTAATGTCCTGGGTCCTCCTCAGCTTTGTCTTTCCTGAAGACCCAGTAATCTTCCCCGCTCTCTTTTTCCATCTCCGCTCTCCTGTCTCTCATTCCTGTGATCTGTCACCAGAGCAAACCTAATCTCCTTTATGTCCCGTTAGCACCTTTGATCACTTCTCTCTCCATCTCCAGACTACAGCCCCACTGTTACATTGGCAGTTTTTATATAAAACAAACAGAATAGCAGAGGAATGTAAAGCTGAGGACAGGGAAGCCCTATGCTATTACAGAGTTAGTCTCTGCAGATAAAACGTGCGTCTTGTTTCCTGTCAGTTATAATCCCTCAGCCCCTGCCTGTCCCTCGTGTCGCCACTACAGACAGACATTCCCCTTTCTGTCCTGTTGGGAATGGTTGTCTCTCTCTCTGTGTCTCTCTCTCTGTTATTCGGTTACTGATCTCAGGACACATCAAGCAGTACTTTGGTTGTCATTTGGTGTTTGGAGATCTGGGTCCAGGCTGCACTGTCTGTCCAGGCCACTACTTCTGATTTTCTGCCATCACTCTCCTTAGAGTAGGGCTGCTCCTCCATGGCAAAAACCATAATCACAATTATTTTAGTCAGTAGTGAGATCACAATTATTTAACACTGTTACGATTATTTTTGTCCCAGTCGGTGACATCATTTTTCATTTGAGTTGACACTAGCTGCTGATCTGATTGATTCAATGACCCTACAAGCATAGGACAGACAGTGAACTTGTTATCCAATCTAGCGATCTGTGGCTTTTTAGGGTTTTCTAAGGTTTTTTTTAAAATAGATCTAAAATTATACTGCCTTTATGGATGATTGTCATTAATTCCTGTTGTGCTCTGTTGGCTTGATCACTTTTGATTTTCTACATCTTTTATGAACAACTCCCCATTTTTAAATGCGATTTTAAAGTACATCTGACTGCATGTTTGGCTGCTGAATGGAATATTTGAGCCATATGGAGTTATTTCCAAACGCCTTCTCTCTTCACTTACTGCCAAGCTATTGTTTCCTGCTGGGTTTATTTTTCAAACCTGAATATCTGTAGCTGCCTATTCTCTGAAGTCAGCTTGCAGCCCACGCATGAAAATGTTTCTCCTTGATGATGATATTTTAACATTGTGAGCTTGACTTGGCAATCGTCATCAAAATGTTTGAATCCTCATTCATTACACCACCTACTGGTCAGAGACATGCGCTACTCAACAGCTGCTCTGATGCTCTGCATACTGGCCGCCTCATCCTCAGTCACAGCAGGAGAGGAAATTGAAGTGTCGGTTGTTTTTAAAATAATTAGCAGTAGCATATTAAAATAAGGCAGAATGAGCCATTGTCACTTATGTCATTCCTAAATGGAAATTTTCTCTGATACACGTACTGTTGTATTTACCTTCTGAAAACAGCTGCAGGTGTTCAGTGAGGGAGGATTTGTGCTCCCTTCATGCGCTAGTTGGAAGCCCCACTTCCCACTTGTGAAGTCGGAATCACGAGCGTCATTCAAGCGCTTTGTTGTCAGAGCAAAATGGAAAAATGGAGGATGCAAAATTTTAGCAAATGTGAGCTTTGATAATTGCGCACCCTCGCTAGTCCATCTGCTATAGATGGAAGGAAAAATGGCATTGTTCTATATCAAGTACACTGATTAGAGATGTCCAGAAGCAACAGCCAATGATAGTTGAATTGTTGATGGTAAACAACTTTGTACCATCTGTGGCTGAAGATGTGGCTTCCTTTTCTCTCTCCGCCATGTTGAAAGGTTGAAGTACATCCCAACTCGGATTCGGGTATTAAGATTCAGAATTTCCCACTTGAAAGTACGACTTGAGAGGACACTCATGTGCAGCGCTCAAGCTGGCAGATTGTATTTACCATAATTGAAGGCAGCATTAGAGCTGGCAAATGTCAATATATATCAAACCAAATGTTTTGTCAAATGTTTGCTTTTTTTGTTTATCAAACTGATTTTCCAATATCTGGCTGAGGTCATTAAGACATCATGCTTTTTAAAGATAAATATACATAATAAAAATGATATTTTATTGCAGCTTTGATTTTTTTTTTTTCCTAACTGAAAATCTGTGACGGTATGCTAGTCCTTTACAAACTATGGATCCAGATTAACGCAGAAGCTTTTTCAGGCTGCTATTAATACCTCAGGTAATGAATCATTGATCTCAGAGGGAACCACAGTTAGAACCGATAAAAATGAGTGAAATTAGCCAGACCTTTATCCCCTCAGATGAAGTAGATTTATATACACCTGCTAAGCAGACGATTATCCCAGTTGTGATCTGACTTTTGCCCATTAATAGTTAGATACTTCACCTGAATTATACCAGTAAAATATCTTTGCTGACACCCCCCCCCAAGTCTGTGTTGTTAATTGCTGCACTACCTGTAGTCAATCCTTACTCCTTGTGTTGAATTTAATTCAATTCAATTTTATTTATATAGCACTTTTTAACAAGTCATTGTCACAAAATACTTTACATTTAACCGGCCAGCAAGCCTGTGGCGACAGTGGCAAGGAAAAACTCCCTCTGGCAGGATGAAACCTTGAGAGGAACCTAGACTCAGAAGAGGACCCCATCCTCCTCTGGGCAACCGGGGAGCATAAAACTGCATTTACATTGACATTAATTTCAGTCCATACAGTTTTAAATGTCCCAGTTGGTTTAAAATGTGTAACTGTAGACTTGAGCTGTCTGAAACCTCTATGACATTGGTTCCAAACCTTTTTTGACCCGTGACCCCATTTTGACATCACAAATTTCTGGCGTCCCCATAGACATTTTTTTTCTAGAATTAGTTTTTGTGATAATCATGTTTGCGCACTAATCTGGCTGCTCAGTATTTACAACATGGTATAACAGAGTCGCATTTTACTTTCCCTGATCACATGTAGTTAGGCGAGCTTGTCTTTACAAGGCTGAAGGTCATCACGATCATTTTATTTGAACTCATTTGTATTTATTGATATTTATGAACGTGAAAGAATACAGCTGTTTAAGATTGTATGTAGACCTGGGTGATATGGCCTAAATCTATGATCTGACAAGCCAAAAAATATGCTTGTAAGTGAGATGGCAGACCACGCCATTGTAAACACTTTTAGAAACTTACAAAAACTTTTAGCATGTTAATGAATCCCGGCTTTTCCACAGTATGAATGGGCACCATGTGTTTTTCAATATACATCGCGACAGCGTCTGTTATTACCTTCCACCGTGCCCCATTCTTATCATACGGCACACAGTTCGAAAACGTGTCAGGGACGGTTGCTTGCTTAACTCTGGATGTTGTACCGGTGCTGCGGCTATTTTCAATTCGCTGGGAGCGGCACCTCTCCCACTCCGCTACGTGCCTCTGCTTTACGTGCTGGAATAAATTTGTCGTGCTGCTTCCTTTGGTTGCAACAGTTTTTAAACAGACTTTATAAACGACGAATTGTTTGGTCTGTGTCCGATCGTTCAAAACCTAACCAATTCCATGTTACATATGTAGCAACACCTTTCTTGAGCACAAGTTCCAGCTTTTCCCCTCTTGTTGTCATGTTGTTTGTGAATCTGCTGCAGTGTTTGGGTGCGCCGCGCTAATTTACTCGTGCGTCACATTAGTTCCTCTTTTGGCGATCGCGTGTATAAGTAATAAAATCGATTTTTATTAAAACACATTTTCCTGAACTGTAAATTCGAATTAGTCGATAAACTCGATGTATCGCCCACCTCCAATTGTATGTGATGTTTTAATCATAATTTTAAAAAGAATAATAATTAGATGAGAGAAATTTTTTATGAGTAATTTTTTTTAAGCAATTACTAGACATTTCACGGGGCCTCACATGGGGTCGCGACCCCGAGGTTGAAAAACACTGCTCTATGATAAACAAATGACAGGCACTCTTTAGAACTGTTATGTCTGATGTGGCGTGCAGGCCTGGGCTGCCATTTGGACAGGGCAGTGTCAGGCAGGCCACTTCCCCTCACCACAACCCCTAGCATCAGGCAGGCAGCCCCTTTCCTCAGTGACCCGTGCGTGCAACCCAGAGGCTGAATCGATGAAATAACACTGAGGTAAATCATTAATTTTCCTGATTCCAAAAAGTCTGACCTGTGTTTATTTGTCCATTGTGTGGGGTAATGGAAACTGCCGGAACAGCAGTGATTATAAGGCTTTCCCTGTGTTCCCAGGGTGGTTTAAATAACAGCAATGAACAGACCATTTTTTAATCACTCACTCACACCCAGTCAAAAAATAATTAGCCAGTAAGTGACCTAGGGCTATACTAGACTGCAGTGGCTATTAAATTTGTGGCCATGCATCCACTAAACTGTACTACAATGAAAATGTGGCCATGCATTCATCAAACTGGACTGCAGTTGCAATGTGGCCACACTAGGAATGTGGCCATGCATAGTAAACTAGACTACACTAGGAATGTTGCTGTGCATTCATTAAACTGGAATGCACTGGAAATAGAACCGTGCATTATTAAACTGCACTGTAGTGGGAATGTGGCCATGCATTCATCAGTATGAACTGCAGTGGGAATGTGGCAGTGCATTCATCAAACTGGGCTACAGTGGGAATGTGGCAGTGCATTCATCAAACTGGGCTGCAGTGGGAATGTGGCAGTGCATTCATCAAACTGGGCTGCAGTGGGAATGTGGCAGTGCATTCATCAAACTGGGCTACAGTGGGAATGTGGCAGTGCATTCATCAAACTGGGCTGCAGTGGGAATGTGGCAGTGCTGTAGGATTGATGCTATCCTTACGGAACGTGTAATTGAAACACAAAAGTTGCATCCAAATGAACTGACTTAATGCGTTTCTCTGTGCAGTGTGAGTTATTTGTGAAGCAGTTGATCATTTGTTTTCAAGGCCACTGGCTGCCATGGTTCAGAGACTCGCATGCACTGGCTTTACCAGCATCTCTGATTTTTGTTTTTTTTTTCTTTTCTTAATTTCTATTAGTTTTTCAGGACAATTTTCTAGAGACAATTTTTAAGGAGTTAATCTTACTTAATAGCTGAGTCTGAGTTAGGATGAACTTAGGACCTTTCAACATGGCGGGGAAAAGGAAATGTATGTTTGTACTCTTATTCAAATAGACAATTATGCTTCTTCTGGTTTTGATTCTCCTCATAAAGCAGTTAAGTGTTGGTGTGTAAAACCAAATCAGATTGGCTGAACATGCTGTTGCTGCACCCTTAGGCATTCTGGGGCAGACATGCTCAGAATGGGGGCAAAGTCAATAATGTTTTTAAGAGTAAATAGAGAACGTGGATAAAATCCTCAACTGCCGCAGGGATGCAGGCTGTCGGTAAGGTCTGACGTGGGCGGGGGGATTCAGCGAGGAGTCTGCAGGACGGAGCCTCTGCGGCATCTGAAGATTTAACCAGCAGGGAGGCATGACAGGGGGTGGGGGGTCCGCTGACCACTTGATCATCAGCGCGCCTCACCATGAGGACGGGACGTGGAGCAGGGTGCCACCAGGGAGCCCCCCCCCCCACCCCATGCAGATTGGATGACAGCCTCCCTCTGACTGTTGCATGAAAGTTTCGGTGCTCTGCACTGGTGCAGGGCTGCAGGGGGCGGGGGGGCACCTGGGACCGGTGCTTTGTAAAGGCAGGACACATACATCACTCAAGCAGACGGGTGCTCTGGCTGTGCAGGCTGACGTCTTGATGCTGCTGCTCTCTCTGTCCCTCACCACTGTTTCAATGCCAGCAGCTTAAAATGTATTTAAAAGGTGAGGTTGAACAGCCCCTCAAACACATGCACACTGTATAAGTTTGAATCCCCGACCAGCGAGGCACCACTGAGGTACCCTGAACAAGGTACCGGCCCCCAAGCACTGAATTAGCTGCCCCCTGCTATGTCACATTGGCACATATGGGTTATGCAGAGAACACACTGTATGCTGAGATGTGTCAGCAATGACAATTAATCACTACATTATAATTCTAACTATCTATAAGCTCACATGTATACATAGAATTTCTGTGTAGTACCAGTGTCAGATATTATCTATCTGAGGTTTGTTTTCACATACAGACAGACAAACCTCAGGACTTTTCTATGGTCCTGTGGGGGGCCTCAAATCACTTTCCGCTGTGACTGACCCTTATAATGGCATCACAGGGGAGGCTTGTTGTGAGAGGTCACTCTGACTAGGGCAGGCGTCTGGTGTAGGGTACAGACAGATGTGGAGCAGCCTGGAAATATGGCGTCCGGACATATGACTGCACTGAACTGCTTGTCAGATAGTAGCTCTGCCCCAGCATGCAAAGAAACACATGTAGCAGCGTGATGGGCATGATGTAATGCCCGTAAGAGGTCACATTAGAAGATGCCAGTCGAGTCTGGCCCCAGAAGTAGACGGGTCGATCCGGGTCCGACCTTCAGTCAATGGCACCGATGTGCAGTCCTGATGTGGATTTGCCGAACTAATCGAAGAAGAGGCTTTGTGAGGTTCACTTGGCGGACCTTAGGTGAAACCCTCTGGCAGCTTACAGGACGCTCCTCTGGCTGCTTACAGGACGCTCCTCTGGCAGCTTACAGGACGCTCCTCTGGCTGCTTACAGGACGCTCCTCTGGCTGCTTACAGGACGCTCCTCTGGCTGCTTACAGGACGCTCCTCTGGCTGCTTACAGCTTTAGGCTATAGGAAACGGCCTGGCATGCAGCCCTGAGCTAAATGCAAGTTAATCGATGCTTTCAGCAGCATTTGTGAAATATTAAAGTGAATGCTGTGCTGCAGCCTTCCCTGCCTCAATCCCAGATATCAGCCCCCACACCCAGCTCCTTCTGTAACTTTCTGTACCAGGCACTGTTTATACTGGGTGTTTGTCCTTTGCTGGCCATGCCAGGCTGTCAGACCGTGTTTTCCTGTGCATGTATGCAGGAGGTAGGAAGCATGGAATTTTGATTCATTCATCACCACAGTAAATAGACCTTTGTATTTAAATGATAAAATACAATACTGTGTGTGTGTGTGTGTGTGTGTGTGGCTGTGGCTGTGCTGGGGAGACACAGACTGTAAGCATTTCACTTCCTTTCATACTGAGGGGTGGGTTGGCACCATGCCCCCAGAACAGTTAAAAAATGGAATGGTTAAATTTATTAAATCTGCTCACCAAGGCGCCATAGATAATCCTGTGGCCCACCCAGGGATTCGGAGCTGGAGCTGTTCCCCTCCAGCATCTCGGGGCTACTTCAGCAGGAAAAGCCTGGATTGGCTCCCTTATAAGAGCTTGATCCTAAGGAGAAGTGGATCTATTTCGAGGTCCCTCTGGATCTCCAGGCTCCTCAGCCTGTCACAGAGAAAGAGCTGCTCCTTCCCAAAGACGAGGCCTAATCGCCTGCCCCCCCCCCCCTCCTCGTTCCGGCCACCTGTTGGCACTGCACCCGGCCCCTGCCATTCGTCTCGCAGGTGCATAGCCCACAAAGCAGCCCCGCTGCCCAGTACCCCATCTCTGCAGGCTGCACTTGTTCTTTTTCAGCTTCCTCCCATCGGGGTCTTTGAAAGATTGTGGTTTGCTTCCATAACCCCTCACAGACCAGGAGCACCAAATGACACAGACCCCCCACCACGCTAAGGCCATGCCCCTCAGAGGGGGATTAATATACAGTACTATGGAGAAAGGCAGTGTGAGGGCCCAGTGGTGACAGGTGAATGTGTGTGTGCATGTGCATTATGTTTATATAACATTTTGGGGACCCAGTGTTCCCCGCAGTGTAATCAAGGCTTGTATTTTGTGTGGCTACTTGTGGTCAAGGTTATGGCTGGGTAGGATTTAAGGTTGTCATGTTGGGATTACAGTTTTCCACATAGAAATAGAGTCCCCACAAAGATGTAATGATGAACGTGTTTGTAATTATTATGTTGTGGGGACCAGTAATAAAAACCTGTGGAGACATATTTTCGGTCCCCAAAAGGATAACCTAAAAACGTGAACACAATAAAGACTAAAAATGCCAAAAGTCTTGTATTTTGTTCGGTTACTTATGGTTAAGGTTGTCAGTTGGGATTAGAGTTATTCCCTCAGAAACGAATGGAGATTCCACATAAAGATATGAATATATGGGCTGTGCATGTGTGTGTCCAGCAGCGCTGACAGTGTCTCTCCCCCCAGGTGCTGAGCCCACCCAGAGTGCGGTACACAGCCCAGCCGCGGCCACAGTCAGCCTGTCCTCGCTGCTCCCCCTCTTCCTGCTGCTGCTCCTCTCAGCCATCTGACACAGCTTGTTAACACAGCTTGTTAAGACCACATCTTTCCCCCAATCTGCCCTGACCTACTCAGTCCTTCGGAGGCTCTCGCTGTCTCAAACGTGTCCTCGTGTGAAGTTCCCACTGCAGACCAGCCCCCACTGATTCCACCATGGCCTTTTGTAGCCGATCACTGTCTCCAAAGGGGGTGGCATCTATCTCCTGCTTTAGTGTCATGTTAGCCCCACCCACCACACGGAGCTGAGACAGACGGACACTGGTCTCTCATCCGGAGCTTATTGCTACCCAAGCGGACAAGGTGAGGCTGCCGGTCACTTGGCAAAGAAGCTGGACCACAGCGATCAATATAATTACACGGGGTTTTACAGACAATCAGCCGGTGAGCACCGTGAAGATAACCGAAGAAAAATTCCTATAAGAAACCCGGCGCCAAACCTGGCACACATCGGGTTTCCAGTGCAAGGTGAACAGTGAACACACACACACATCAACCAAAACTGACAGTTCTGGAGTTATGGCCTCAAAGCCAGATTGTAGCAGTGATTGAATAAGGTATGCACTTATGCCTTATGGGCAAACCTGTGTCCCTGTATTGCAATGTCAGCTGAATTCATATTACACCCCTATCTCCTGACCTTCTGGTCCAATTAGTAGCTAATCTGTATGATTTATACCTGAAATCGCACCACAGTTTCTCATGTAAAATCTGCATGTAGCTGTAATCCTTCATGTGTGCTTTGGCATTTTAGTTAAGTTTTATTAGACAACTGAGTAAAAGAAGCCTAGTGCAGACTGAATTTGAGGGCATTTGTGAAAAGCCCCTGGTTTGCATTGGGAAGAAAGATTCCAATGTCGATGTGCTTTCGACGCCAGCGGCCCCCAGGCTCCTGTGCCTGCCAGCTTTTATTCCAACTGACCTAATAAATTAGGCTTCATTCTTCTCGCTATTGAATTCTGACCTGATTTGACCCCTCTACCCATTAATAAATTAAGATGGTACTTTTTTTTTTTTTTTTACTGATAAAAGCTATATGAAAATATTCCATTTTTGCCCCTTAAAATAATAATACCATGCCAAATTTAATTATGGTTAATTAAATATTAAACTACATAGATTACTTAATAGTTCATAGCCTTTGAACAATTCAATAACTGAATTAATCATAATTAAGTTGAATAGTAATTTGTTGCGTCATACTTGTAAATGAACTTGAAGGTCCAATCTGTTGATTTATTCAGTATCTATAACACTGTTTCTGCTTTAGCTGCAGTTTGTAACTTATTAAACGAAGCAGAGAGATTAATACAATGTAATCAATCCTGAATACTGTGACTGACTAGAGGTTGCCTGGACCAAAAACCAGTATACAGAGCTAGTATAGAACCAGAGTTATACCCGACTGGTTTAGAATATGAGTACTATTGAATTCATTGTGATAATAAACACCAGAGATTTTGATTACTGCAGAATGAATTATTGTGATAAACATAATTGACTTAGAATAAAATAACATGCATTGTATTACAGTATTTCCTGCTTATGCTAATTGTGACAGCCGTCCCTAGTTATGGTAGTGATTATGTAGTGCGTATTCGATTTCCCAGGGGGCGGAGGTGTTTCTTCTTGCAATTTTAGCTTGTAATTTGCCTTAACCTCCGTTATTCTGGTGTCAGCACAGCATATCTGTCAATATGGGATATAGTTGCAAGTTCCTTTTAGAAACTGCCCCAGATAAGTGTCCATTCAAGGATAAAGATGGGAAAAGGCCAGCAAAGAGCACTTTGACCTGTGGCTCTGGAACCAGGATTCACTTGATTCACATTGAGCAGCAGGGATGATCAGGGTTCTCATTTATTCTTTTACAATTTTCTCCTGTTCTTCTGAGTTCTGTCATTTGGGGGGAAAAAAAGGGCAGATTTTTGTTTTGTACCTTTTCACGTTTTTGTGAATTTTGTGCATCTTCTATGAAGACCTGAATTTTACCCTTTTAATCAGACTAATAAACTCAATAAATACAATAGTTAGTTGTATGCTGCAGTGATTGTCCAACTCTGTGATTTCTACTGTATGTTGTTAGTGTCTCGCTGCTCGATGAGGCAGTTTGTACCGCTGCCCTTCCCCTACGGAAAGGCAGTAACCAATATGGAGATAGGAGGCCAGAATGTTTCACCTACTTTAAGTGTTGTGGAGATCTCGTCTCTGCACCTGGAGCAGCCATCAGTAGGTCCCTGTTTGAGAAGATGCTGATGTTCCAGCCAGTTAACACAAGGTGATGTTTCTGTGCTGGGTCGCTCCAGGTTAATGATCTTTGACAGCCCTTCTTCACCCCACAACTATGCCAGGGGACAATTCAGTGGTACAGACAGGTGATCAAAGCTCTACATCAGAGTTCTTCACCATTTCTTAAACAATTTTTATAGTTTTGTGTATTTCTGAAAAGAACTTCACTAGGATTTAATGTTTTGATACTGAAATAGCCTGTGAATGCCCACAAACGCTGTGAATTTATATTGTCAGAAAAATTAATTTAGACCTCTATCTCTAGAGGTTTTGTAAAATATTGATACGCCTTCTCCCATTTCTTTTCGAAATGATCAATTTTCATATCGCACTGAATATTGTTCTGACCAATTATCCATAGTATTAGTCAATATGTTACATTTCAGCAAATAGTCATGGCTGTTTTAAAGTAATATACATCAAATCCAAAGGAAGAACCTTCCATGGTTCCACAGGTGGAACACGACAATCTGTGGCAACAAAACCAAGGCTGTTACCTCACATTTCCAAGTATAAAGTCTTTCAATCTGAGCCCACAGAAGTGTCCTTTAACTCTGGAAGTTCTAACTCCATGTCGATGTGTTCCAGCTCTGCACAGCACTAATGAAGCACTAATGAAGCCTCACTGTACATCCTCTAGATGGCACTTCAGGATCAGTTTAGTTTGTGATGACAAACTGCATGCAGAATCTCTGCTTGTTGCTTTACCAGCAACACTGCTGGAATTCTCCACTTAACAGGGTTACTGGTCCAGTTATTGGCTCAGATGCATTCCCATTGTTCCCATACCATGTAATCCTATACATTTTTTAAAGCAAAATGCTGAAAATTGGATTTCTAAAGGCAAAGGGTTTCTGCTGACAGTCATTTAAGCTAAAGGAAAAAAAAAAATACATAGAGAAACTGCATTAGTATTCAGAGCCCCAAACTCATATGGTGTGAACACTTACAGCAGCAAAGGTCTTTCTTGCTAAGTATTGCCAAATCTGCACACCAGGTTGTGTACAGTTATTGTGGGTTTCTCTCCAGATTTTGCCCAGCTTCGTTACATAGCAACTGTGTGCAGACAGTATCTTCCAGATTTCCAATTGGATTCAATTCAGAAGTTGACAAGAACAACCAGGCAAAGAGAATGATTACTGGGACCACTGTGAGGACATGATGTAATTATAACACTGGTGATCTCAAGAATTAGAGGCCACCGGGAGCAGTACTTATACGTCTATACATTATGGAACTGAGAGGAGAAGCATAATAAAACAGGAATCTGCAGTTTCAAATACATACTGCAGTGCTAAAGTGATATTTGGTATTAGGGCTGAACGATTTATCGACTTCAAATCGAAATCGCGATTAGAAATAACGCGATTAGCAAATCGCAAAGGCTGCGATTTAGGACATACAGTATTCAGCACGTCGGACCCAGAATTTAAAACTTGTAAGAATAGTTTTCCAAACTCATACCGTGTTCCCTATGTGACAGTCGTTCTCACCAATCACAAGCGCCGTGCTCCTTATGTGACAGTCATGCTCACCAATCCGAAGTGGCCCGAGGCGACGGAGTACACGCCCACAAACAGCAAACACGTGAAACCCGAAGAAAAAGTTGCATTTGCGATGCGGAAAAAATATTGATTCCGCTACTGAGCTATACGTGAATTGCCTTCTTATTTCATGGTCCTAGATTGTTTCAGAAAGGTCCTATCAGCAATAGAACCGGCGAGCTTCTTTTAAACACCACCTGCAATATACTTCAGCATAGCATGCCTTTGGTTTTTGTTAATAGGAAATAGCATTAGTATACAGCTAACCCATCAAAACGATAATGAGACAGTCAGTAATTCTCACAGCAGCGGAGTCGGTGACCTCCAAAAAAGCCGTAAAACCCACAATACAGTCGTGTTTATGTCAAATGTTTTTGTGCTTATTAAATTTAAATGTTTCCAAAGATGAATCCTACAACAGTAATAAAATAACAGTCTTGCTTAAACATAAATACTAAAATAATAGATCGCTTTATAATCGCTATTACAGTTGGGTACGGGTACGCGGTCTTATTTTGAAAACATACAAAAAGACGCATAATGTTTAATCATTCGTTTTGCATTTGTCCAAGTAACAAAGCAAAGGAATGACAATTAAGATGCTTCAGTCAAACTGCATTTTACTTCTCATTTAAAATAAAATGCAGGGTCGGCAACTTTAGTCAGATGCATGGAGTGAGATTTTCTGTTCTCTGTTCTGCCCACACATTTACATGCATGTAAGTTTTACCTTGTCTGTAGAGCTTGCAAACTGCCGTAACGTTTTTGATGCAGCTAATTTTAAGTTCAGAATGGAATATAGATTTGCCGTAAGATTTCTT
>JAODKE010000051.1:10810608-10830082 GCA_026779605.1 Mormyrus hasselquistii
TAAAATGAGGATGAGTGATGAAAAAGAGGCTGAGAGTAAAATGAGTAATGAGGATGAGGCAGTGAGTAAAATGAGGATGAGTGATGAAAAAGAGGCTGAGAGTAAAATGAGTAATGAGGATGAGGCAGTGAGTAAAATGAGGAGTATGAGGAAGGAAAATGAGGAAGCGCACTGAGAAAGAGAATAAAGTATTGACTTCCAACAAGAAATCTCAGCTTTAGGTGGGTTTGTCTGAATTTCTGAGCTTCAAAACTCATTTTGATGTATTTCTGTTAGGCATTATAATATATTATGTTACATTTCTTCGCCTTGTCAAAAACATAATATGTAATCCCATCCATGGTGTCCCCTACCTTATGTCCTGTCTTTAGTGGCATCACTTATAGGCTCTCACCAGCGCTGGGTAGATATTTATAATAAATGGAATAAAATAAGTCAGAGAAGAACAAGTAGCTGGAGGACTCTCTCATTGAAATGAAAATTGTTCTTTTTCCACTGCTTCCATTCAAATCAGACCACAAATGCGATATTATACTACAGTGATGCTGTAATTCTCAGAAAGTGCGCTGGCAGTGGATTCTGCCAATGTGATCCTTTAGATACATAGAAAATGTTTTGGATGAGGGGAAAATCAGTAATAAAAGAAATAGCCATTTTGCAGCAGCCCTGTGGCCATCTGGACCTCATCTGGAGAATAGGCTCCACCCAGCTTAGTGAGATTCACAACAATAAGCCATAGGATTCCACCAGCTTTAACAGTTTTTGCTAATGGGACTTTGATTCCAAAGCCTTTGAAGTATGGAGTCAATGCTACAATGTTTATCATTGTTTACAATGTGTCAGCCAACACTGGAGGCTGGAGGGATACAAGAGGATAGAAAAGCCATCTCAGCCGTGAGATCAGTTCTCCACATCAGCACACAGGACTGTGAGCCCTGCTAGCAACCCAGGCTTCTTTGCTCATGTTCAAGAATGAAATGATATATAACATTATTATAGAAATTGTATAACGAACTACCTATTCTGGGTACTAAATAGTGTAAATAGTTACACAGATCACTTTGGTAACATCCGTGGTTCTCATATGACCCACATTCATTATCACTTCTGCCCCCATTTATGATTTTGATTTAAAAAGGGATCTTACTGACTTGCTGGTTGCAATTTTGAGGTATATCAGTGAATGGAGTATGGAGACCCTGCAGCAAGACATTAAGTGTGACCTTAATGGTGTGTGGAGTTTAAGTCAAAGACGGTGATGCTAAGATTATACAATGCCTTATTAAGACCACACCTAGAATATTGTGTGCAGGTTTGGTCACCATAGCTTAAGAAGGACATGCTGCCTTGGAAAGGGTTCAATGCAGGGCTACAAGAATGATTCCTGGACTTAGATGAATGTCTTTTGAAGAGAGGTTAGCTGAGCTGAATCTGTTTAACCTCAAGCAAAGGAGACTAAGGGGGGACATGATCCAGGTATATAAGATTCTAACAGGTCTGGATGCTGTTCAGCCAAATGGCTATTTTAATATTAGTTTAAATACTAGAACGTGTGGCCATAAGTGGAAATTAGCGGGAGAATATTTTAAAAGGAGTTTGAGGAAGCACTTCTTTACACAGAGTGTAGTTAGAGTATGGAATAGTCTTCCTGCTAGTGTAGCGGAAGCTAAAGCCCTGGGTTCCTTTAAATCAAAGCTAGATATGATTTTAACAACTCTGAGCTATTCAGAGCTATTAGGTTTTCCCCAAATGAGCTTGATGGCCCGAATGGCCTCTTCTCATTTGTGAATTTCTTATGTTCTTCAGGAGTTCCTGCAAGTACTACAGACTACAGAATTAACAGATATAGCAACAAATATAGTAACTGCTTGGGATAAATTATGCATGACATTTCATTAACAATGAACAAACATGACATCAGTTTGTAACTAACACTTCATTTGTGGTCAATATATACACAACAGCATAACGCTACATTATTTTTGTGTCCCCTCAAGTAAAGTGTTATCAGCATGTCTTTAGTTAAACATCACTGTCACTCTCCAAACCCCGCAACACCAAGATCAGCCTTCTGCAGTGGAAAACCAAAGCTAACTGGAACTGCACTGTAAGTAGTTTCTCTTCTAACTACGTGTAGCCAAGTGAGGAATATTGATCTCTTTACCCTATTGGTTCCCCGGTGCTTTGGGTGTGGCTTAGTGCGGCATATAGAGGGGGGATGGCTAGGTATGGCGGTGACGCGGTTCTTGTTGCTGGCGCTGGAGGTAGCAGCCGTGGTGGGAGTGCGCTGGAAGTTGACTGGCACGCCCATCATCATCCCTTAACCATTGTGGTATGTTGGATCGTGCGGTTGGCGTAATGCACGCCTTTAGGGAGCTGCGTCCTGTTGCTGTTGGGGAGGTGGCGAAGGCAGCCCCAGCAGTGTTATAAGTTCTCCGATTGGCGGTTTACGGGGAACGTGGACCTTGCCGCTGTTTTGTTCTGTCTACACGTGATCGACATCAGTGTATCCTGTGGAGCTTGCGGGGGGATTTCATCCAGTCTGTTAGTGCTGGGGGGGAGCCCAGCTTGGAACTTCGGGGCTTGGAGTTTTCTGGAGTGGCGCGGTTCCGCTGCCGCTCTCTGCGTACCGCCTATATACTGCCTCAAGATTCTGTATTTTGGTTTCTTTTGGTTTGATTTATATTGTATTGATTATTGTATTTTTGGTTTATTTTATTTTGATTGCTGTGATTTTGTATTTAATTTTGGGTGGGCATTGCGGGGAAACGGAAAGCGGCTGTACTAACCTGGTATCCTGTCTCTTTGCCTGTTTCAGGGCTAGTAGCCTTGACTAGCACCCTCCTGGCTGGCGGTGGACCTCACCCGTGTGCATGTGCAGTATAAGTCACTGGTTTTAGTTCACCAAGCACGTGTGTGTGTGTGGTTGTCAGTGCTCACGTGAAGTAACTACGGAGGTCTTGCCCGTGGGGAGTTCATGGGTGGGAGATCAGTTGTGCTTTTATCCAGTGTGGTTTGCTGCAGGGGTTTGGCACCAAAGGGGTTTTGGCTCTATTGTGTGTCATGTGGATAATTGAATCTCCCATTGAATGTAATAAACTTTTATTGATTCACGTCTTTGGCTACTGTGTGCTGTATTGGTGCATTGGGTTGTTATCAATGTCCCCGGGAGCAGTGTCCCTGGGCTGGCGTAGTCAACTATTCATAAAACGGGTATTGTATTGGGAGCGGGAGGGTATGTCTAGTGTTACTCGCTTTCTTCAGTGGGTGGCATTCAGTATGGGGTGCACGGGGCATCTAGTAGTCCTACTCTAGCTTGGGTGGCTGAGTTAGCGGAGCTTAAGGAGTTGGTAAAGCAACAACAGGACCAGCTTATCCAAAGTATAAAAGCTTTGCAGAGCCAGCATGGTCGTTCCTCCTTTAGGGGCCAGGTGATATGCCGCAGGTTCCAGCAACCAGGCCACTATGCCAGGGAATGTGAGGGGGAGAGGGCTCCGGCTTGTCCCATACCATCTAGGGATGCTAGGCCCCAGGGCCCTGAGCAGCCGGAAAACTAGCGCCCGTCGCACTGTCGAGCCTCAGTGCGGTCGGGGCTGATGTGGGCTCAGGGGTTGCGCCGAGTAGGGGAAGTCCCCGGTCTAGGCTGATGTCAAATTGTCCCAACATAGAGGTGGTAATAGGGGGTATTCGGGTCCCCTGTTTATTGGATACTGGGTCTATGGTATCTACCATCCGGGCGAGTTTTTTTTAGGGAGCAGTTTGAGCCCTGGAGCCCGACTCGCCTCCAGTCCTGCCATTGGCTGCAACTGCGGGCAGTGAACGGGCTTGCTATTCCATATTTGGGGTATTTGGAACTGGAGTTCAAAGTTATATCAGGTTCTGCAAGCCCCTAGAGCAGGTGGCTCAGTATATACATGGGGGATTTGACTAATACCAAGCAGGTACATTGAAGTCTTTTGATGGCCCAGGTCCAAGCGGAACCTGGGGCAGGTGCCACTGAGGAGACTCCTGTGGAGGAAGTGATTTCTTCCCCCTCAGAGAGGGAAGTAGAGATGGAGGACTGGTGTCTGCGAGTGGTTGAGGCCCCGGGAGCACCAGTGGAGTCGGTAGGGGTAGGTGCTGCAGGGCCCTCTGTGACTGGTAGGCTATTAGGGGGGGATGGAGTTTCGCCTTCGGCTTTGGGCAATACCTCTAGTGGGGTGCCGGGTGGGGGAGCCGTACAAAGGACCACTCGGGCCACGGTTGGACAGTATTCTAACATTGACCATTTGCCATAGGCAGTGAGGGCCCCAGTGAATGATCCGGGTGGGCCACAGAATGCTAGCTTACAGTCTGATGGGGTTTCGACCTTGGAGTTTATTGGTTAGTATTGCTCATTGTCGGGGCGACGATGCAAAAGGTGGGGATGGAATGTAGCCAAGTGGGGAATATTGATCTCTTTACCCTATTGGTTTACCGGTGCTTTGGGCGTGGCTTAGTGCGGTATATAGAGGTGGGTTGGCTAGGTATGGCAGCTGTGGTGGGAGTGTGCTGGAAGTTGACTGGCACTTTTACTGATTCACGTCTTTGGCCCTTTCCGGTGAATCGACCCTGTGTGCTGTATCGGTGTGTTGGGTTGTTATCATTGTCCCCGGGAGCAGTGTCCCTGGGGTGGCGTAGTCGACTATTCATAAAAAGGGTAGTGTAGACCACTCCTCCACATATGGATCGGGTACAACCTGGTTCACATTTTAATAATTGTCCCTTTTCTTCATGGACTGTCAATCACAGACTGCTTTCAGCCATTTGTAATCAATGATGGAGTTGAAGCAGTATGTGATTGGCAGCATATAACCAAATCCACCACAAGCTTGAAGGCACAGAGGCTGATGCTGTGCTCCATTTGAAGTCAGAATTTCTGAGTTCCTAGTCAAACATTTCAACTAGACCGCCCGCTGAAGTTGGAATTCTGACTTGAACGTCAGCGAAACCTCTGCAACTACAACCTCAGAATTCAAGATGGCTGCACCCTTTATCAACAGGAGTGAAATCTGTAGTAAAATACTGTTAGTATCAACGTCCTATTTGTGTCTCAATGAATCAGTCGTACTCACTGTACTAACTGCTATCTGTGGACATGTGGCAATATTTTTATGGGCAAAATACTGTGCAATATGTTATCAACTGAAATTGCAATTTTTTTCTGATGCTGCTGCTTTTCTATAGAATGAAATTTCACTGACAGCGTTACGTGAAATTAAAAAATCCTTTTAGACCTACTTTCAATAAAGAACTAATTTATTTCATTACCAATATTGACTTTATAGGCTTTTATACATTTATTTACTTTATAGACTTGATATGCTACAACCATATAAAACTTGCTCACGTTTTGCTCTGGCTTCTGCCTGTTCGCGTAACACACTCTCGTGTTTGAGAAGTGATTCCAAATTGAATCGTTACTCACTGAAACAGTTTCACCATATTGTTGTTCTTTCCCTATACATTATTGTCATCTATACGTTTAGGAATAGTACACTTGTATGATCTATGTTTCCTTTGTGAAATACTTTGCGAATTCCATCTTGGCCGATTTCTGTAACAGTCTTCATAATTGTACAGATTACTTCTGGGTAGATTTGGGCACGCCTTAGAGGCGCAGTGTGAGCGGTACTGGAGTGAGACAGAGCGACCACTCCAGCCTTAATTACAAAACCGCTCCGCGCTCTGACCAAATTCCGCCCGCCGCGCTCACGCTCTGTTCACATACTCTGGTGTGACGTCATTCCCAGCTCCGACCTCTGACCTCTGAAGTAAATAGAACGCAGCATGAATTCATCATGCACTGTCAATCACTAACTGCTTCCTCCCATTTGGAATGGATATTGGAGTTAAAGCAGTTGGTGATTGGCAGCGTGTAATAACTCCATCCACCACAGGCTTGAAACTTCATTTTCCCCATTACTGCTATTCAGGTGTAAGACTGGCTTGTGAGCACAGGTGTCAACCCCAGGCTACTCTGGGCATGTTAGGTTCCAATGTGAAATGTGTCCCCTCAGCAAACACCATGAAACTGGGGTAATAATCATGGCCCGATTGGTCAGTACCTCAGTCGTTATGATGAAATTTTACAAACGATAATGTCTGAGCCCGGTGAGGGAAAGCCATCAGTCACAGGCAACAAAGGGTGGAAGGCAGCTACAACTATTCTGACAATGTATGTGAGAGTAACTAAAGCAAGCTTATAAACAGGCTAGTTTACTTGAAACGTGTTCAGTGGATGACAAAAGGATTTCAGACAAAAGGATACGTTAGTCAGACTGCAACGGCCAAATTGCTTATAACAAAAAACCTGTAATTAAAGAAGCATAAACAGAGAGTTGGTTCATTACTGTCTCACCCACCCAAAACAAATCACTCATATGCAAAAAATATTTGACAGAAAGAAACTTTGGTGGTTAATAAGTATTTATTAGATTAAGTCTTTTATTGAGATGCAGAGTTTTCTGTGTCTGTCCCTTAAGCTGTGGCCCGGTTTGGTCCTGGGTAAATACAGGACTCGGGTTTTAATCACACTACTCTTGTCAGCAGACGTGTCCCTTACTGCCATGCTGAGGAGCTGCTGAGAGCTGCAATGTGCAGTGGGAGATGGCTGACGACTCCCCTTGAACCCTGATCTGGACACACTAACATGGAAAGATGCTGCACCGGCCAGGAGAACTCGACAGCAGGTTGTGTTTGTCATGTGGCAAAAACTGTTGTCATTACCTACCTTATTACAATTACCTTATTTACATACCTTAAAACTTAAAATTTCATCCTTTTATATAGCAGGATAGATGTAAACAAAGTCAACATAAAATTCCGAATACTGTAATTACAACTCAATAGCTGCACCACTGTACTGAGTGATGAGTCCCCTCTCCCACTTCCTTCTTACAGAGGACTGCCATCACATAATGTCAGTATCAGTGTAACACACACCTTGCAACCAGTAGATGAACACTGAGGGATTTGTTATAAATTCTGGATAAATACATTATGGTGGAAGAATGATTTCACAAACCTTCCGAAACCATGCGAACTTCATGAAAATCCAACTCACTAACATCTGCACTAATTAGAAACAGTGTGCATACTAAAGCTTTTTTCTTTTTGGAAAAGAAAGGGTTAGCTGTCTGCCCTATCCCCCTGCAGCCTGTATTGACATGCCTCTCTCCTTACAGTCCCTGCCTTCTATCCGTTGGGTCCTATCAACCCGTTGAACATTCCAACTTACTTAACAAAAGTTTAAAACTACACTTTACGGGCCCTTGTCCAAAACAATCGGCTTTGTAATCATACACACAATAAAGGCAATATTTTCAAAGCGGTTGTGCGGCCGATGCTGAAAAAGATAAGGTCTTTGTGTGTCATTTTATTTTCTTCTGCTTTTCACTCTTCCAGGTACACGCCCTTATGACTTGTCGAAGAAAAGTTAGGGGAATAACGAAATCGCGGAAGAAATTCCTAAGGGCGTCTAGCCTGGCAAGTTGCTCCATTCCAGGGAAGGAAACGGGAGAGAAGGGAAGGCAGAAAGCAGCTCTAAAAATATTTTAAATTGCATCGTTTTTCCGATCTTTGTCGGTCATATTTATAGGGTAAGTTTTTTTTCTGTCATATAACTAACGACTACTAAAATCCACCAAGAACACGCAACTCGATTCGCAAGTTTAAGATACATTGCTGAATGAAATCAAGATGCAACCAAACGTTTATGGACTGCGTCTAGTAATAAGATTATGTTAACGTGAGTTTGGTAATCTGTGAAAAAATAACTTGAGGCTGTTGTCTGCATTAGAAAGTTTTTATTCTTTTGCAACGAAACTGCATTTTAGAAAGATATGCCGCGTAAATATGACTTCTGTAATAGTCATGTAATACGGCTCAATATAGGCCTATGTTAATAGCGTACATGGTACAAAGGGGATATATTTAAAATTACACACACACAACGCAACGTGTGTATCCCGCTTGGCCCAACACTATACAATGCCGTGGCAGAACGCACCGCAACACACCCTTTTTCATGGCCTCTGCTCGGATCAGCCCGAAATGAAGGGCGTCCTGGCATTAAGCACCGACCCTTGTGTTGTTGTCAGTGATCAATATTATGTGCACCGCTGCGTGTATCGCCTTCCTTGAAACTTCGCGAAAAAAACCGAATTAAAAATGTAGACCAATTTAGTGCAGTTAATATATCTGCCTAACTTGTTCCTCTGTTAATGTTTTATGGTATACGAGCGCCGGTATTGTTTTCGCTCCGGTCGGGTACATATCACATTCATTCCTCACGGTAACCGAACTCTGGGTATCTTAAAAGGTAGAAGGAAAACGGACACCGCCACTCTATTCATATAACAATTTGCTATATTGTTTTTCTTTTACTTCACGTGAACGAGCCGATGATCTATTGGTCAGAGTGATGAAACGGTTAGACACAATTTATCTGATGGCTCAGAGATATGACTGCTGAAACGCTAGTTGCTGTGAGCGTGGTAATTTATAATTAGTCTGTCGATAAGATAGACAAGACATCCCAGTGCTACTCACTTTAAAACCTACAGAGGACAGATAAGGCAGGCCCAGATATGACAGGCAAATACACTGTTAATAAGGAAGTGAGTCACACCCGGTATTGGGCGTACCTGTGGATTAGTGTGCAGCCTCGCCTCACTGGGTGGCTGCCTCGCCTCTCTAACAAATAGGCTGCCTACTTTCTCAGCAAATACTGTCCAAATCAGCCTGATCTAGCCAATCAGCAAAGGCACAGTGGCTTTTTCTTCTCGGGACAGAAGAAACAGCAGACTGTTAAAATAGCAAATGACCGTTAAAACCATAATTAAAAATCTCCCTCGTCATAATTAGCAATGTTAGAGAAATCATGCTAGAATGAAGACTTCCATTTCAGCTGGATGATATTTGAGTGTTTAGAATGCACACTTTTCATCTGAAGGTTATTGGTTCAAGTGCCGTGAAGTGTTCTACATGTAATTTGATTTTTTTTTTCCTATTAACATATCCAGTTCTATAAACTAGCTTGTGTAAAATTGTAAAATAAAATGAAAAGAAAAGAAGAATGAGGAGTCTCTTTGGGTTAAAAGCCTGTGTGACGTCTAGGTGTGGTGTGGAGTGTGTGTGAGCCCGCTTGACTGTGGGAGAGTGGCAGGTTGGTGGCAGATACTGCAGTAACATGAACATCCCAAGCTGATCAAATAACCTATCAAAGATCAGACCTTGCATTCTGTATAACAGGCGATGTCTCTGTTTCTGTCGGGAGGCTCTCCTCTCGCACCCTTTGCAGCATTCTCACATCACACCCAGCCAACTCCCCCCCCCCCCAAAGCCACTTACAGACACACTGCTTACATAATTTACTCTCCCACATTATACCTTTCTTCTAATGCTACAAGTTTGTTTATATATTTGCCAGTAGAGCTCCCCTCACCGTGCATATTCTGGGGTATCAGCATCAGTGTTGATTCAGATTTACTTTACTCAATGCTAGTGCTGTTATCAGTGTTGATTCAGATTTACTTTACTCAATGCTAGTGCTGTTATCCAAGGTGACAGATTGGTCTCACTTCCACCTCATTCCCTCTTTTTCACCTTTGGGACACAGAGAGATGGAATCGGCCATTAAGACATTGGTGAGCGTCTTCCTAAAATCAGCCAAAGGCAAGGACAGCCTGGGAGAGAAGGACTTCCAGAACCTTGTGAAGAGCAATTTGAGCAACATCATGACGGTGACTGCATTTTCTGCTCGATGAGTGTCAGTGCTAAATGCTAAATTGTGATCAAAAGCAAGCTTAAGAAGGCTGCCACTGCTGGGGTAACATTGCCATTCACTGAAGAAACCACCATTCACACCCAGAGGAATGAATGCTTTATATGCAGTGACAGTGCATCCACTGGATACGGTAGCACTGAATCACAGCTTACGTGTTGGCGACGAATCTTTATATTGAATTCTAAATCCTAACACTGAATTTTATTAGCAAGGAGTATCAAAACAATCTGGGGCTGTTTTTTGGTAGCTAGTATGAATATGGAAGTCCTAATAGAGCTGAATTTGTTTATAAATCAAAACAAGTACGAATGAATTTGGGTGACAGTGTATTTGAAAACTGGGGTCCTGGTCTGTATGTATCTGGTACTGATATTGACAGGAGCTATCAGGGTGCTGTACCGAGGCCAAAAACTCATCTTTTGCCCTTTTCAGGACACGGACAGCAAGGACGCCATTAAGGAGATGCGCCAAGGGCTGGATGCCAATGCAGACGGCAAGGTCGGTTTCCAGGAATACCTGACCCTGGTGGGCTACCTTGCTAACACTCTGAGCGACCAACGCACCGTCAAGGAGACACCAGTAGCCGAAGGAGAGCAAGAAGAAGCATCATAGATTCCCTCAACTGGCTTTATCCATGCACAGCATAGCACTCTGTTAGCACACACCATGTGACCGCACCCTCACACTATCACACCATGTGACCGCACCCTCACATCAGCATACACCATATGAGATCGCCAGGTCATAAGCACTCATATAACACTATATGCCATCATATATTCACCACGACACACAACAATTAGCAATCCTTTCTAACCATAACACAAACCACTTACCAAACATACACTACAGCATTGTGCATAACGTTAATGTATGTTTAATCCATCTCTTTGCTATGACTTAAACTTGCATGCTTGTATGTTCATAAAAACACACTCACTTTTTTTTTTACTATTGTGTAATTTTAACATAGTAATTCCCTTAAACATTCTATTCTATTATACTGAGACACGACTCAGCTCTCCTTACCATGCAATGTTACCCAGCTCCTGGAAGGATAAACATTTAAAACCTGTACAGGTACATTGACATGCTGACAGCTTTAGTATTTGATAATTGTATGGCTACATCGTCAGGTGACGACACTAGTATTTAATACCTGTATGGATACTGTCGCATCCTGGCAGCACTAGTATTTAATACTCGTGTGGCTGCATCCACATGCTGACAGCATTATTGTTCGGTACCTGTGCACACATTTACACGACAGTCTACTCTTTGCACACTTTTTAAACGCCTTTCAATTAGCAGCAGATAAAGACTTGGAATATCAGGTGTATGACATCCCAGCCATGTAAGGAACGGGGGTGAATTATTTAAAGGCGAGATGGAATGAACACCAGAAAGCCAGTGGCCTGGACACCTGGAGGCCTGGCGTGGGCGGTGGGGGTGTGTGTGACCAGGACAGCCCCACCGCGCTGGCCGGCATGCCCACCTTACGCCTCGAGGCCCCTGCTGGCACTTCATCTCAATACTGTGTATGTAGAGGCAGCAGCAGGCAGTGTAAATCCCGGAAACACGGTGGGCTCCTCCCGTGTTTGTGACAAGCACCACACACAGACTGCCCACACAGACTGCTTCCTGTAAAAATGGAAACATGTAAAATAATGATGTTTTACATTGTGTTGCTGTAAAGCATCTGCCAGGGAAATAAATAATTGAAATAACTTTATACTTCTTTATTTTCTTGTTTAGTACTAATGATGCTGCTCACTAAACAGGATTATAATTTCAATTCCATTAGTGGGATGAGCTAATTCAGTACCTGACTATATTCCAGCTGCTTACCCAATAGAGGGCTGCATGGCAAATTAAATATGCGATTGATATACGTACATGTGAGGCTTTCTTACAAAGAAGACGCTCAGCATTTGCTGACATTTGTGTCATATTAGTTTGAATCTGAAGCAATGACAGCTGAAATATGGCCCTGTGGCTTGGGGTTGGCACACGTCACACGTCCTGGGATGGGCGACAGGATTTGGGCCCTGATTCCACAGCTGCATTTACTCCCTCTTCCTGTGGGTGTCCTCCTGCTACTTTGGTGTTTTCCCTAAGACCAAATAAATGTGTTAAGGACGAACTGGATTCTGAACTGGCCGTCATATGTGAGTGTTTGCGCTGTGATGGTCTGCCGCATTTCCATAGAGTCCTCTACCCCTCCTGGGATTGCCTCCAGGCCCATGGTGGTTCTGTTCTGAATAAGTGGTTGGAAGGATAAGCATTACACCAGAGAGAAAGTTGCATGCATTAAAAGAGCATAATAATGCAGTATGTATGCTGTGCATCCCTGTGCATGATTGCATGCGATACAACGCGGTGTGTGTGTCACTATGGAGGCTTGTGTTTGCACTGATGATGCATGGTGGGTCTACATCGGGATGCTTCACTTACTCAGAACTTTACAAAGGTCTTTTAATTAACGACACGATATGATTGTTGTTGTGAGGAAATAGCAAATCTGAATTGCTGATATGGACCAGCTGAGCTCATCTGAGTAACATAGATCCTGGAGGACACTGAAGAACGAGTCTGCTATGTTCCACTTAGCCCCAGTATGGAACACTGTTTTCATAACATCACTTTCTTAAGCTGGGTTTCTCAAATAGGTAAATGCATACAAGCATTTTAATTTTTTTAAACACTTGCTGCTTTTAATATCTTTGTCTTGCCCATTTGGCAGCCACATCCTCACCATGTTCCTACAAGTGAGCATATACTATCACAATTTCCATTCTAGTTCATCTTAACAGTGTTGGGTTGAGGTCAGGGCTCTGTGTAGGCCAGTCAGTATCTTCCACATCAAACTCACCCAACCATGTCTTTATGGATATTGCTTTGTGCACTGGGGCACAGTCATGCTGGAACAGAAAAGGTCCTTCCCCAAACTGCTCCCACAAAGTTGGAAGCATAGAATTGTCCAAAATGTCTTGGTAAGAGTTACTTTCCCTGGAACTAAGGCACCCAACCCCTGAAAAACAACCCCATATCATTATTCTTCCTCCACCAAACATTACAGCTGGCACAATGCAGTCAGGCAGGTAATGTTCTCCTGGCATCCACCAAACCCAGACTCGTCCATCAGACTGCCAGACAGGGAAGCGTGACTCATCACTCCAGAGAACACATTTCTACTGCTCCTGAGTCCAGTGGCTGTCCATTCACTTCATCTGACGCCTGTGCTTGGTGATGTGAGGCTTGAATGCAGATGCTCCATCATGGAAGCCCATTCCATCATCTCCCAACATACGGTTTTTGTGCTGAGGTTAATGTCAAAGGAAGTTTGGAACTGTTATTGAGTCAACAGAGAATTGACGCCTTCTACACACTATAGCTCAGCACTTGGCAATCCTGCTCTTACTTTATGTGCTCTGCCACTTCATGGCGGAGTTTATGTTGTTCCTATATCATTTGCAACAATATCACTTAACAATTGACTGTGGAATATCTGCCCATTGCTTCCGGGATAGGCTCCGGAACCCCTGCAACCCAATAGGATAAAGCGGATTGGAAAATGAATGAATGGATGAATGAATGAAGAAATTTCATGAACTGAATTATTGCTAAAGTGGTATCCTGTGACACTACCATGCTTGAATTCGCTGAGGTCTTCAGAGTGACGCATTCTTTCACAAATATTTGTAAACCTGACTGCATGACTAGGTGCTTGATTTAATACACATGTGGCAATGGGTCGTTCTGAATTCAAGGATAAGGATGTAGTCGAGTACCATTTAGTAGGCTGCTGAACTGCAGAGCTGTTCCAGTGTTTGTAGGGTAGCTCTGCAGCTCTGTGTAGGCCACAACACTAGTACACTGGTTCTCACAAACTCAGACAAAATGCCCTGGCATGCTTCCACCAGAGCTAAAGTCTTCGCCCAACCAGAACACCATGGTGTTGGCTTCACTTTCCCAGCTTCAGTGGACAGAGCTGGGGTCACATCGCCACATGCCTAATAATGAGGTAATGAAGGAGCAGGAAAATGCCCAGGATATTCCCCCACCTGATACATGACCCCCAGTGTGTCTCAGTTGGGTTGTTGCGTCACCAGAAGGAGAAAGGTAGACCAGGGGGAAAGGACAAGTGGGGATGGTAATGGAGATTCGGAGGGTGCAGCGAGGTGGGGGGGAGTTGATATTTAAGCCACAGACAGATTCTCCCCTTCATCAGTCTTCCTCTCTCTCTCTCTCTTTCTCTCTCTCTGCGACAAACAGGCATCGCTCCATCACCATCCAGGTAAGAACGCGAGGGGGTCCCCATCCTCCACGGGCTTTTAACCTTGTTTGCCGATCCAAGAATTTCTATTCCTTTTCCTTACTGCTTTTTGTAATACTGAGGTAAAGAAACCCACAGCTGCCAATGTAAAGCTGAGACATGCCGAAAGCCATGAACCAGGCTTAAGTGTTTAGCTGGACACATGATAGAATCCTTCACCTGGTTTTGCAGTTAATCCCTGGGTTACACTTAATGTACTTTTCATACAAATCTATGAAAAATAAACATTAAAAGAAGGTTCAGGTGACGATTGAGTTTTTTATTATTCTTGGTGCAGTTCCTTAATATTCTTTTAGATAATGTTGTATTATTCCTGTTTGCTACTCTTGTTGTCAGTGTGTGGTATACTGTTCGTGTCTTTCTCCATTGTGTGTGTTTGGGAATAGAAAGAATTAAAAAAAAAAAAAACTCTTAAAAGCTTCCTAGGAAACTTGGCAGGGACAACAAAGCATTGTGAATTTGGGATTACCATGACAACAACTAAAACATTGACAACAGCATACGTCCAATGGTTGTATTTCTGGTTCTCTTCTTCGTAATCATTTGATAGTGAGGATCCTGTTTTTTTTTCCTGGTGCACACAAAAAAATTCATGATTAGAGACAATGGTTTTCTTCATTTATTACATGATTACTGCATTCCATACCCAGCTGTAGTATTTTTTAGCATGGTGACGAGAAGGAGATGTTTTTATGGAAAGTTGAAGAACAGAAAAAAATACAAGATGTTATGGTTAATACGCTTGATCATTTAAGTTGGGTTTGCTAAGTAGCTGTGTGGTCAGACATCAAGTTATAGATAGGGTTTGATCCGGCCCAGTAAGCAGTGCCACCACTTTTATGTGCTGCGTGATCATCGATGACAGGATCATCCGCGATTGTCCATAGCTGCATTTGATTTTCATTGTACCGTCTGCACTGTTCCTCCCAAACTCCTGCTCAGCATGTCTAGCACGGAGCCCACCACCAGCCTGGAGAATGCAATGCAGCTCATGATCCAGACTTTCCACAAGTACTCAGGGAATGAGGGGGACAAGTTCACCCTGAGCAGGGGAGAGCTGAAGGAGCTCCTCACGGCGGAGCTGGGCAACTACTTGGGGGTGAGTGACCTCACAGACACACATAGGTGTATTAACATGGGGCACGCAGGCTAATGCTAATACGCACCAATGCACCTCGTTCATCACTCACTGGCACACTCACAGCCCAGCTCTGCCTATCCATCCCCAGAATGCCCAGGACAAGGACGCGGTGGACAAAGTGATGAAGGACCTGGACGCCAACAATGACGGTGAGGTGGACTTCACAGAATTCGTCATCCTGGTGGGCGCGCTCACCGTGGCCTGCAACGACTTCTTCCAGGACAAGCCTGAAAAGAAGGAGTGAAGGGCGGGGCTTGGAGGGGAGGAGGGGCTGGATAGGTCGTCTGGGCTACACTTAAACATGTCAATCAGAAAAAAGTACTAGGAGGAGGCGGAGAAGCACCATGTTTCCACAAGGACTCACCCCTCTGGCAAGTGATATTAGGGGAATGAGGAGCAGAGTGTAGGGGAAGATGCCTCACAAATCCAGTCATCCCCAAGGAAGACCCCCCCCCCCCCCCACCATTCCTACGACATCTGAATCTTCAGGCTGCCTAGAAACACGACTGGAGTAGCATCAACACATTAGCACAAGAAACAGGAATGTCTGGAGATCCATCAAAGTAGTATTCAGTGTTTTTTTGCTAAATCTGTCATGGTCATTTCTGTTTATTTAAAATGTTATAGCCTTGTACGAAATTATCCAACTGTTCCTCCTCATTAGAATAAACATGGATTTTAACCAACTTGCTTTATTACACTGTTCTGATCTTTTTCACCGAATTTATCTTTATTTATACATGCTCCCAACTTCCTTTCTTGGGGCAGCATAACATTAATATGCAAATATCCCATAATGGTAATGGACCAACTTCACAGGTGTACCATAGGCATCAACTTAGCATGAACGGGTATTAAATTAATATGGATTTGCAATCTGTAGAAGTGAAAATCCAGTTACAGAAACATATATGATACAACTGCAGTGTGTATAGACATCTGAAGACATACATAGAGAAGAGATCAGTATCCAGAGACCGATATTTCTCGTGAACAAACATAAAAGCAGTATTAGCTGACATGAAACACATAAAAATATTATGGTCAACGTGTACACAAAAGCTTAAGTGTATGATGACACGGATTACTGTGAAGTAAATGTAGGTGCTATGGTGTTAAGTAACGGAAATGGAGGAGAGATATATGAAGGGAAGAGGGGATAGAGAAGAAAGTAGGAGTGAGTTGGAGTTGGCAGAGCAGAGTGGACTAAAATCAAAAGGTGGTGAGAGAGCAGAAAAGCAAGTCAGCAATCAGTTGAGACTAATCAGGTATGAGAAGAGCTAAGAAGCCGTCGGATACGTGACAGGAAGGTGTGTTCAAAATGCTGATGTTAAAAAATAATTGCTAATGTCGGCTGTTTGACCTTAGTGTCGATGCCACTGAGGCGAACAATGTCCATGTGACGTCTGTGAGTGCGACTGGTACAGACACAGCTTTGTTCACTTGTAATATACCCACACTGCTAAAAACATAGATATGACAGAAATGCCCTACTGATACACCAAACTACACTAATCCATTGGTGCTTATCTGGCTGCTTACCCTTTTTTTGCTAGCATGGGTGTCAGTCAAGCAAGACAGGAAGGTAGGTAACTATTGGAGTGGGATGTATGTTTTTGTTAAAGGGTGTGCATAGAGAGAAGTGATTTTCTGATGTCATGTAAGCAGTATTCCTGTTTGGCTTGTGTTTTTTTTTTTATAAAAAAAAAGACAGCTTAAGGTATGGGGTATTTTGAAACACGCTACTTTCATTAGTAAAACTAAATAGTTCCTAAAGTTTATATAAACTTACTACCGTTTTCATCAAATAAAATGATCTGAATATGACTTCAATCAGTCCAGTTCTACAGGAGTCCTAAGTTCCACCCCCCAGTCCAACAGGCATTGGTCGTCAGCTGTGTCCATCTGTGTAGCTTGGCTTGTATTGGTCAGCCGGGCAAGTGGGGGAGAGTCTTGGTAGTGTAGTTCTGCAGTAGAGGCTGCACAAACATGCCAATGGTGCCAAAGATGCAGACGAACACGAAGATCCAGAGGAAAAGGCGGTCGATGACCATGGCAACATACTTCCAGTCCTCACTGACCTGTGGGTGGCAGGAGAGGTAAGACAGAATGTCAATATGCAGAGATGTGTGCAATTACAGAGAGGTGAGGTTAGGTCAGGAAAAGATCACTGGCCACTCCCACACCAACAGAGCTACACATATACAAGCTGCTAAAGCTAATGATTATTTACAGCACAACAATAACTCAATTCAAAACAGGAAAATGCTGTTTATCAATTAAGGTTTCAGTTGTCTCACTGGCCTATTCGCTATAAACAATCTTCTGACAGCTAACATTTCTCTGTTTGACATTCAGTACACAGCTATGGATGTCTGGAAGGACATATGGCTCATAGCACAGCCAGGAATCCCGCTTGGTCAATTACAGTGTGACGGGATGCAGGATTTATTTTCACGCCATCAATCGAGCTGCTGGGCTCCAGCCTGTTTCTCATTAGAGTTGGCTTTCGTGGTTCTCCCTAACTCCACATAGACCTGGACCAAACATATGCTCTTGTTCTGGGGCAACTTTTACAAAAATTGAGATACAAGAGATTAATCATGAATTTGCTTTAGAAAGACTACAAAAACATGTGATTTCTAGGAGAACCCTCTTCCCTTCCTAATACTTTTGAATAATTTTTGAATGACCTGAGGATTAAAACTGAATCCATGATTGTACTTCAATATTCAGAAGCCACAAAATAACAGTGGTTATGATAAAATCCAGGAACAAACAGATCTCTTTGGTCAATGATGTAACACTCCGATAGACTAAATTTAGGTGTCCTCAGTTCCCCTATAATTTCTTCACCCTCAAAACATAAACTTAAAACTCAATGGAATGATATTATATATTACCACTATGGAATCTTGTACTTTGAATCAATAGTCTCCAGATCAATCAATTCCTAACCAATTATAGTGGCCAGGATTGCAGGGGGGGCTGGAGCTTATCCCAAGCAGCATAAGGTTGGGGTTGCCAACCTATTGATCACCACGGACTGGTTTACGTTATGGAAAAATTTCACAGACCAGTAAAACTTGTCAACTGGGGAATTGCTGTTGGCAGCGGATGAATTAGCAGGACAGATTAACCGTTTTCATCCACACAATAAATTGCCACTTAATGGTAAGTCGTCAAATCACTGTACTGGTCACACTACACAACTCGATGTCTTGTAATCGGGAATCTTGTAGACATTGTGGTTTTCCTACTACATGATTGATCAGTGACAGGGGATAACAAATTATATGATGCTTCACAAGGAGGAATTACCCAACAAAGCCGTCTGGTCTCCAAATTACATTTTGTGATGAAAACACACGTGAGAAGACTGCAAGCAGACTTTTTTCAGTAAGCTTACTGATGTTTTACAACTCCTCTCCTGGGTTTCCCCTTACTCCATGCCTTGTGCTCTCATTGGCTGTAGCTGCATTCATTGTCAGTCATAACTGGGTGGCCAAGCTGGTGACTCCCAAATCATCCCATGCTTTTTTCATATTACGCTTGTTGTCTCACACTGAGGCAGTTTGCAGCTGAGTATGAAGCAGCCAGGATGAATGGTGTGTTCTATTATCTCTCCAGAATCGTACATTCCGAGGTCCGTGACGTCACGTTCAACTAATCTCCTGTTCAAGCTGCATATCTCAGAACAAACATGGCTACCTCCACGAACACATTGTAGTTGTGTGTTGTCGCTTAATATCCTAGCAGATTTGGAGCGAGATTCTTTTTTCCGAGAGACAAACAAACAAGAAACACAAACTAGTGAAACCACATTAAAAGTTTTATATTATTTTAGTAGATTCATAGCGATATTCTTTCTTCGAGAGGCAAACAAACTACAAACAAAGACACTAAACAAGTCTGGTAAAAATCTGATATTGCAGGCTAGGTCACTGTTTATGGTCATGATATAGTACTCTCTAAATCAAACATGTGCCATTACATTTATAACTATTAATACATTTAACAAAAGAAACATTCTTTAATATTTATGAAATAGAATTCAAAGTACGAGGCTATGGCTTTGAACTGGAAACGGATGGATTACTCCCTCAGGTTGCGATGGATGGATGGATGGATGGATGGATGGATGGATGGATGGATGGATAGATAGATAGATAGATAGATAGATAGATAG
>JAODKE010000051.1:10831366-10842037 GCA_026779605.1 Mormyrus hasselquistii
GAGCGATGGTGCACATTGAGCACGCACACGCTGGTGACAATGGAGAAGGTCACCAGCACCATGGTGAACATCAGGTACTTGCCCACCAGTGGCACATCCAGGGAGGTGGGCGGCACGATCTTGGAGATGAGGAGCAGGAAGACAGTGAGCGCCAAGAGGACCGAGATGCAGAGAGTCATCTTCTCTCCACAGTCGGAAGGCAGGTAGAAGACGAGGATGGCGAGCGAGGTGATGAGCACACAGGGAATAATCAGGTTGATGGTGTAGAAAAGGGGTTTGCGCCGAATGATGAAGTCATAGGTGATATCCACATAGGCGGCATTCTCATTGCGCCGGCCTGGCAGAGCGATGATATCCCACTCACCGCTGGGCGTGAAGTCATCCATGCTGGCCACATCTGACCTGAGCACCAGGTCGATCTCAGTGCGGTCATAAGTCCAGGATCGGAAGCGCATTGTGCAGTTCTGCTGGTCAAATGGGAAGTGTTTGACCTCGATCTTGCAGGCGCTCTTGTAAATGGCTGGCGGAAGCCAGAAGACGCTGCCATCGTAGGAGACCAAGGCGTTGGAGTAGAAAGACACCTCATACATCCCATCAGCACTGCAACAGCAAGAGTGGCACATGTGAAGAAGACACACCTCCAGCTCTCAGATATCACGCGTGGCTTTGTGTGAAAAACAGAACCGGGCGAGCCCTAGGATATCCAGACTGACCACGAATGCCTGAAGTATTCTAACAAATATACCAATTCCAAGGATGCATATTCGATAACTTTGCAAGAATAACCCTTTTGATTCTGTCATTGAAGTTGTTACAGTTTTACATCCTTGACAGAATGTAAGTTCCTGAGTTTAGCTCCCCAGTGGTTCATTCTGTCAAGGATCCGGGTCGATTTGGTGCAGGCAGGTAGGAAGGAGGTGGACGACCCACTTGTGGATCTCAGGACAAAACGGGGGTTATTAATTGAACTAAAAAAAAACACAAGAAACACGAAACAGAAAACACTGAGGACGCTGCTACAATAAACGACCACGAGGGGTCAAAAGTAAATAGCGAATAAAGAAAAAGACTAATTACAAATGGGTCGGGGCAGGCAGGCAGAACATACACCTAACATCAAGCAATATCCAACATACAACAGAGGGGCTAACAGATAGCCGCATGCTCAGCTCATTGAGAATTTGCAGTCCACTGGGATCGAGGGAAACACTAGAGACTAGGACAGGGAAAAGGCACTGAATTTTGGTGGCACTGACTAATTCATGGGTAAAATTATTTGCTTTTGAGACACGAGTTGTTTTAATTGTGTAAGTCATGATCTTTTACAACGTGACCATACTGTTATGCTATATGCACGAGTTGCTTTTAGAAGTCCTCTTATAGTTGTGACAATGTTAAGTATGTTTCGACTGCAAAGCAGGAGTGTGGACTTCCTGGAAGAGCTGTGTATCCCCGGGCTGCTGGGTATGGGTACATGGGCAGTGCTGCGGCTCAGACAGGCAAACACAGCTGAAGTGGGGTAGGAGGGACGCGGGGACACACAGGGGAGCTCGGGTGACAGAGATGTGCCGATTAGTCTGCAGCGAAGGGGCGGGGCCAGACGCCAGTGGTCAGATGCTCATGGAGATAAGGGTCCACATCCACTGTACTCCTTCAGGCAACACACACCCGTACGGCCAGATACACAGCAAACACAGTCTTGTGTCAATACTGAATCTGCCCCCCTCTCCCGATAAGTGGGTCAAGGACGGGCGCGGCAGACGGGTGATGTCAGCATGGTGGAACGAGGCAGGTAGGATGACAGGTGTCAGCCTGACAGGCTGGAGGCGACGCTGCCGGTTCCTTTTCAGTCACCTACAGGCCTAATGCGCGGTATTACTTTACACTGCCTTCGCAGTAACACCTAAATACCTGCCGGTACAGCCTCATTATATTACAAAGGATGCTGAAAGGCCTGTCAATACCATTCACCACCTTCATCGTTACTACCCAGAGCTTGTTCGGCAGCATTCCTTTAACATAGAGTTACCCTGCTGGCTGGTTTCACCCAACCTTTAACCCCGAAAATAGCCACACCCAAAATGTCTACCTCGAGAGCAACAAAAATCTTAAAATCAGCCTTATGTAAAGCAAACCTCCAACATGCGCTTCGTTTTGCACTACAGTCTCCATTATACCCTCCAGTACCATGTGTTACTCTTAAGGCCCACAATCAGTTTCTGGACTCCTTAAATGTGCATTTTTCCCTTAATCCTTAAGGTTTGGTCATACCAAAACAAAAAATACCCAGTGTCTTTGTTGCAGACTTGAACAAAAATTAGAATGGCTGGAAAATACAGTAATACTGCGGTCAGTCATTGAGCAAATGTCACTCTGGGAACAGTACCCAGCAAAATAGTGGCATATCATTGCATATAGATTAGATTAGATTAGATTAGATTAGACTAGATTAGGATTAAGACAGACGCAAGCCCAGATATCAGGGGACTGTGTCCCACTTTGAGGGAATCCCTCACACAGGAACCCCACACAGAGCACTCACTTGTTGTAGAGCACCACATCGGGCAGCCAGATGTGTTTAGAGGGCAGCCTGACCTTCAGCATCCCATCATATTCCTCTGGGTTCCATGTCAGCCTGTAGTCTTGCCACTCCTGCAGAATGACTGAATGTTAGCGAGCGACAGGCTGCTGTGTGTCGCCACAGCGGGGAATGTGGTGTATGCAGCGAGCGGCGCTACGGTTACTGAAGAGCTAGAGGAGAATATAGTGGGGGAAATGTGCTTATGGTGTCATGGTTGCATAGCTCTGTACTGATTAATTAGCTCAAGCTCTTCCTGGGGTGAACAAGGCAGAACGACAAGGAGGAAGCCCAAAAAATGCAGTTATGAGAATCTTATTAAGCAGTCGCTTGAAGCAGAAGAAAATATGTAGTTTATTTCAAACAGAAGGCTTGTACTGTAAGAGTCCACTACTACAAACACTGCTGTGAGGCTGCACACAAAGCCAGGGCTCCGGATGGGCCTTGTTCTCCCTCCCTGCTCCATTATCTAGCATACAGGCAAACAGCGGCCGCGTCTGCTTCTATTTAGTTATGCGGATGGTCACATGACTACAACGCTGTGACACACCTAGCAGCACGTGCCAGGAGTCTGAGCTGTGACAGGGAGGAAGAGCCTGCCTGTAGGCTGGAGCGCAAAGAGCAGCTGTAACTTGGTGTGGGCACTAAGTGGTGCTGTGGGACACATCATGCAGAATTATTGCTCCCAAGATGGCATCTTACTGGGAAAGAGAAGTCACCTGACACTCACCTGTGTTAACCAAACATTTGTAGTCATGATCTGCTCCCGTTCATGCTGTGATGAGGGTAAACAACAGTACGACAATCAAAGACAGCACCAGATTAACACACTGAACCTCAATGGGAGAGGTGGAGAACCTGAAAAAACATCATCTACCTCATATCTCTACATTTATCTACCTCACGGTTGAAGGAGGAAAGTCTAGAATGTTACATTGCTGCAGTAGCCTGATATTTACCCTAGAGAGCAGCAGAGAGCAACCACAGCAGCTTGCTATGCAGCACACCAACAGGGTGAATTATCCACTCACTCACCACACTGATGAGTTGTGCCAGGGACACCGTCAGCTGCACCGTTACCAGTTCTGATCTATTGGATGCCGGGCGAATCAGTTTGTTGTAATGGGCAGGATTAAGGAGATGCTCGACCAACCGCTCTTCTGTGTCTGCTGCAAGGCTTCCTGAGTACAGAGGTACAGGTACTAAACAACATATTCCCATTGCTCCATATAACAGTAGTATATTACATATTGGGCATGGTTGGGTAGCACCAACACAAGAACAGCAAATGTATGTGTTTAAATCTATTTATAAGGAGCAAAATTCTAACATCAGGTGACTCATACTTTTCAAAACACTAGATTTTTACATCAATATTCTAAACTCTGAATAAATCCTGGAATTAAGCAACATCAACCTTGATGAGCACAACGCCAGGTCTAAACCAAATGACGTACGGGAAATCAAATGTGAAACACTCTCTCTCTCACTTTCTGGGCACCTTTTCTATCTGCACCATCTCAGCCACTCAGGTCCACCATTTGACAACCCTAACCGATGGTTTCGGGGTCTGCATCAACAAGGACCTTTGCCACATGACATAAACCCCCCCACCACTCTCTCACATAAACCAAACATAAAATCACTGATGGTCATTACTGATGTCTCTGCCATTAATCCTGACTTCTCTGTAGGAATCTGCATACAGTCAATCTAGGGGATAGTAAGTAACACTTAAAATAAAGATGTTTCTCTTTACATTTGTTACATCTACCCACCTTAGTTAACAACTTATTTTAATAAGTTGGTCAAAATAAAAAAATAAAGAATACACTGTCAACAGAGTTATATACGTATTTTGAATAAATATTTTTGTGCTCCCTGGACATCTGAAGCTACTGCAACTTCTGAAGTCAGTTTCTTCTGCACAGAAGCTTTTCTACACCACACCAGGTACCATACTTTCGATACGGTACTTTTGGTATTTTCTCTTTTCCATTGACTTATAATTTCCGTACAGAATTTAAAGTAAGAAAAAACCTTATCTTAATCTGACTAGCGATGTAAGAATTGTTTCAGTATCTATCGCACATCGTCCAGCTTGATAATATTGTATCGTCAGTGAGTAGCGCTGAGACATTGTATATGGCTCCCTTTTGATAATGTTAATATTTGCTGTATTTCCCAATTGTCATGTGACTTCGGCCATGTCTTACGTAAACGCTGACTGATCCTCACATGTATATAGGTTCGTATAAAATGCTCACCGCATGTGTATTTTACTGTCCGGTGTCAGACGTTCCCGTGTTTCTCAGTTGTTTGGGGTTTATTGAGTTTTGTGTTACTCTTGTTAAAAACTCCACAGAAAGACTTTGTTCTTTCCTGTGAGCTGCATAAATAGTTATTAATATTCGACTGCTGTGTCTGTTGTTATGATCATAAAATCCCACATTTCCTGGTCCGAGAAGTACATCGTCTGCTTTGACGGAGAGCGTGGAGCCGTAAGATGGAACAGCCAAGTTCAAACGATGAGTTATATCCATTCATAAGCTGTAGTGATATAAGTTGTTTTAACTTAGATTTGAAGAAGTAAAGGCAATTTTTTTTGGCTGTACTTAAATATTTAAGTTAGTCTAACTTTAAAATACTCATATAGTTTACTCAATAATTGAAACCAGGAAAACTTTAAAAGCATGCAAATTAACTGATTTTTTCAGTTGAGCCAACGATTTTTAAGAGTGTAATAAGTCTGGACAAGCTCATAACTTAAAGATGCGCTGTAGGCTTGAAGCCTTTAGGTGCTCTGGCTTTATGAATCTTCATAAATAATTGTCCTACATCATCTGCAAGGTGCCTAAATTAGTGGCAGCCATTAGTGGCTGTGAGAAAATTATTAGCCAGAGATGTGGCATTAAAAACCTATTAATATTTAATGTGTTCTGCTTGTTTAAGCCTAGTTGCATCTAATACTCCGCCCTCACCTGTACCCTGCACAGATCCACTATAATCACAAAGTGGACATGTACTACGCACAGAAGACAAGTACTCATGTCTTACTAAATTACACCCACTGAAGATCCTCTAAGCTCAGGAGGTCTACATTACAGCTTGGGGAGGGGGTGGATGTTTTGGGAAAGGGGCAGGTGCCCCATGGTCGGGGGCAAGGGCAGGTAACTGATTACGGTAAGCAAATAAGAATTTGAGGGAAGAACAAGAAGCAGGCAGTATTAGGGGCAAATTTGAAGCAACAGCCAAGTTCTTAAACTAAATCTGAAATAAATTCATTTAAGGTGAAATAAATTCATTCGGCTCTTATTTAAGAGCAAAACTGCCTTTTTGATGCTGTGGGTGCCCAACATGGAAAAAAATCCATGACATTTCACGTAGCAAGGACCCACTAATCCAGGGGTGCCCAACTCCAGTCCTGGGGGGCTGCAGCCCTGCATAGCTTAGTTCTTTTCCCCTTCCATAACAAATGATTCTGTGTGGTAATTAGCACAAGGAGTTGAATCAGGTCTGTTAAATGAGGGGAAACCCAAAGATGTGCAGGGCTCCGGCCCCCCAGGACTGGAGTTGGGCACCCCTGCACTAGTCCTAGAACAGCAATATCCTAGTGAAGAGCTACTAATCCTACAAACTTCACAGCACCACTACAGGCTCACTAGTCGCAGTATGTACAATAATAACGTGCAACAGGAAATACCAATACAGCTCTAGTAAATCCAGCACAAAACTAACATACTTTATCACAGGCAGACTGAGAGGATACACTACACAGCAAACAGTCAAGCAAACTGAATCATCCTGTTTACAAGTGCCATTGTTCAATATGCGCATGAACGAGTATGAGAAAGAATCGGGGGGAAGGGTGTACGCACCAAGCTGAAAAAAATTAACCCTTAAAAATGAGGTTGCCTTGAGGCTGCTGCTTGACTCTGGTATACCTAAGAGGTGATCTATTTGTGTCATGATGAAAAAAGGTGGAAATAAAAATGAATAATACTAATGATTGCCCGATCCACATTTTTTCAGTTCGATCCGACTCCGATACACAACTGCCGATACCGATTCCGATACAAGAGTTCTTTTTACTTTGTTATACTTTAGATATTGTTTTTTAAAGCTAGTAAATACAGACGGAAAAATGTATGACAAAAATATTAAATTACAAACACACTGTTCCACCTCTTTTTTTATGCGTTTCTGAAGCATTTGCAGTTCAATATGAATATCTTTAAAGCAAGCATACATAAGTGGCGAATGCTTAAAATTTTAACACATTTTTTTCTCCCATTGGCGTCAGCTCAGTTACACTTTGTTGCGATGGCAGCCCCTCTTGTATTACAAGCTGCAGCGAGTTCGCAAAACAGTCCAAGTTACCGACTCCCAAATCATCCATTGCTTTTCTTGTCTCGCACAGATGCGTGCACTTTGTTAAGTGAGATTAAACGCTATTCCTACCTCTCAAAACTTTATTTTACAAAGATTGCAAATTGCTGTGCTACAGGTTTCCGTTAAAAGCGTATAATACTCCCAGATGGCCATGTCCTATCTTACGCTACTCATATTGCAAAGGGTATGCGCATGACGTCAGAGCAGGCGGAAGTCACTGTACTCACACCTACTGAGTAGCAAAAAAAGACTGAGGGGCAGCGTTAGCGTTCGGTTTGAATGCAGCAAAAAAGCACATGTAAAATGTCGTTTTACAAATAGATTTAACACGGAATAGGAGCTATCTTTTTAGAGATTAACAAAACTAAATAAATAAATACAGGACGTGAATCGGTCACGCATGACCGATACCCGATCTGTCAAATATGTCTGGATCGGCGCCGATACCGATCCGAATATCGGATCGGTGCATTTCTAAATAATACAACAATTGAGAAAACAGACAGAAAAATCTCTTTGGACGAATCAATTGACATTTTGGAGCACTGTGTTGCAGGGCCGTACCAATGTAACACTAGTAGCCATAGGAACATTTTGAGAAGGCCCTCAGTATCTGCACAGCACACAGCTAGTAAAATTTCTCCAGGCCACCTTCAGACACAGCTTCCATTCAGCCACAGAGATGTAAAGGATCGTAGGTAATTGTTCTTCACATAAGACTTGCTTGGTAGTGTAGTTAGGCTATCTGACAGGAAAATAAAACTGAATAGAAATCCAACTAAAAATTATTTCTGATCGGTAGTACGGACATCATGATCTATCACTGGGTGGTTAGGCTCTGTATTGGGTAAACAATAATTTGGCTTTACCGAAACACAACTTGAAGCAAATATAGTCAGTGCCGACCAGTTATTAGTTATTTCGTGCTTTGGGCTTTTTTTGTTTTACCCGTTATCATTTACACAATGAATCATTTCCCATCCGTCGGGTGTCAGCCTTAATAACGTGTGGCTATCAGGCGGACGGCGGTAAAGCTATTAGAGGTAGAAGCGACCCCCTGTCGACGACTTCATGTGCAGTACGTGCGGTAATAAATCGTTCTTTAAAAAGGGAGACGCCTCATTAAACGGCATTAAAACACGACCGGCGCCCATGAGCCGGGGAAGTCGTTTTCTTGTATCCGTAAATGTGCGCTTTCATCTTTTATTGCGATTGAGGGTTTGCGCGTGTGTGTGTTTGTGGATTAAGGTACACTAGATGGTACTGATATGGAGAAAACAGAAAAACGGTCAAAGAATCTGGCCGCATTCATTTGAATTGCTATAGGCCTAGTACAACCCTCCAGTTTAAAAGTCTAACGAAACCATACTGCGTTCTGTGTATAATTAGGCTATAGAGCTGTAAATTTAACACTCACCTTTATCCTCTTTATATACAGCACAGCGTGACTACTGAGATAATTTACACTAGCAATAATGCTGTTTCGTCTGAAGTAAAAATATAGGCTGTACGTTTTGCTTTACAACTGCTGTAATAACAAATTATATATTAAACAGGTTATATAAACATCAAAACGTGCACTAATTAACAAGAGTAACGACGAGCAAGGCTGTATTCCAATAAATCCGTACGCAACGCTGCACAGCCCGGGGTGCTTCGCGTTTAGTTTTATCTGTGCATAATTACCGTTTTCATCATAAAGCCGCCATAAAACGTTCATAAAGGTGTCTTCTTGCTCTTCTTGTCTGTGTACCTGTCCATTTACCTATCTGCCCCTATTACCAACCTTGGCAGCAAGCCTAGAGGCCACGGAGCGATAAGCGAAACAAATAAATACCTCTTCTAATACTGTCAACAAATTCCCTTAAATCCAAACGATCGAGAGGTTACTCACTTTTCGCAATGGCGAGAATGTACATCAGCATCCACGGACCCATCGCTGCACTGAGGAAAGCCCATTCGCAGTGCTGTATATGTGTGAAAGGATGCTCTCCAGGATGATCGATAGTGAGCTCGTGTCGGCTTATTTATAGGAACCCACTAAAGCTCGCCGTTGCCGGGACCCTGTTTTCCTGTACCTTTGGCAAAATGTCCTGAAATAAATCAAGCTGGCTACGCTACGCGACAGAGGTGGTGGTGGGACGGGGGGGCTATTGGTATTCACTGTAGAGGTTAGCACTTTTTTTTACAAAGCTATAAACATTGTGACTAAATCGGACTGAGTGACTCTTGCGGAAATATATCAATATAAAATATAGACGATATTTAGGAATAAAGGCAAAATATTTCAAATTCATACAGATTATAATGAAGTTTATTTCTGATTTAGTGAGATTTTCTCACAACGACAACAAAACAATCGTTTGATTATTTTTTAGGTAGGGGGTGGGATAGAGGTGTGCAGCTATGCCAACTGTGATTTTAAGAGTGTTGGCGGACTGGCAAATGCGTAATTCATCACCAAGATCAAAGACTCTGTCACTGTTGTATGTGGACCATGTGTATCACATCATCAGTGATAAATTGCATCAGGACCTTTGTCATTTTTTACACCAGCTTCTAACGTAGATCAGCACAAATAATCGTTCCACAATCAGAGCCAAAGAGCTTGCCCTTCTGTGTGGTGTATCCCTTTTGAACACTGTAGCTGTTTTTTTTGCTGCCTGTTTCAGTCACAGTGTCACCCAATTCCACTTTCTAACTGAAAAGCTAAACAGAAAAGAGGACAAGGCATTCCTGTGAGTCAGTCTGGTGGTGGGACCACGGAGTTTGACAGGGGGCTTCAAAGGCAAAGGTTAAAGTACCGTGTATTAAATGAAACTACATGGTCAATTAGATACTTGAATAATTAATATGTGAGAAACAAAGGAGGAAGAGTGTATTATGAATACTGTGTATTACAGATGGGCATAAAAGTACATGGGGGCTGGTGTAAATAGCAGTTACTCTGAATGAAATCTGAAGGAGAGTGAGCAAGAGAAAAGGATGTGAGACCATGAAGCCTGATTCTCATAGGCTTTGCTTTTCTATCCATTGCTGAGCAGATGATCCTAGTGCTGCATCTGTGAATAATTGAACAGCTGGGACCTCCCCAAGTGCTTCCACCTTCCTGTAAGGGCCACTGGCCATTACTGACGAGCTGCGTGACTGACTGAAAACACTATAACAAACAGGGCTACTGGCTGAAAACACTACCACAGACAGGGCAACTGACTGAAAACACTAATAAAAAGGGCAACTGGCTGAAAACACTATAACAAACAGGGCTACTGGCTGAAAACACTATAACAAACAGGGCGACTGGCTGAAAACACTACCACAGACAGGGAAACTGACTGAAAACACTATAATAAAAAGGGCAACTGGCGGAAAACACTACCACAGACAGGGGGACTGGCTGAAAACACTACCACTCACTATGACTGACTGGAACACAATTGCAAATGAAACAACTGATTGAAGAGTGACTACCATATGCACAGAATAATAGCACTGTCACAGACCGCAAAACACTGCAACTCACACCTACTGATATTGACAGACTAGCAGAAGAACTTATTTTGACTTATGGACGGGCAGTACTCGTAGCTGCACCTTATGGACGGGCAGTAGTCGTAGCTGCACCTTATGGACGGGCAGTACTCGTAGCTGCACCTTATGGACGGGCAGTAGTCGTAGCTGCACCTTATGGACGGGCAGTA
>JAODKE010000051.1:10852898-10864302 GCA_026779605.1 Mormyrus hasselquistii
AGGACGGTGAAGGAATCTAAAGGGGACGACTTTGCATTGTGTGAAAACTGTACGAACCCTGGCTTAAAGGGTTTTACAGCTCACCTTCTTACGAAAGTGCTGTAGTTATAGGAATGCGTAGAAAATCATGTGTTTTCTGCGCAGTCCTCAATTTTAGCTCCGCAAATAACCGTATATTGTGAAGGTGCTAATCAGCAGCGTCTTTTTAAATATTTCATATTCATTATTAATAACCACCATTTTAAAAAATATATGAAAATGATTACGGAATGTGTTCTATATTATTGTGCATGTTCTTGTCAATATACATTTAAGCTCACTGAAAAATACGATACTTAAGTATATGCCAAGCATATTTTAAAGGCTATTTATTTTTTTACTACATGCGTGTACATTTACTTATGGCCGATGGTTGCCCTTAAAAATATATTCCTTGGCGATTTCGTTTGAACACTTCACTTTATTTTCCCTGCCCGTATAATGTGCTGTGTTTTAAATGGTTTCGGCAATTTACTGAGATGTAGTTAAATTATATTTACAGAAAAACTACAGGATCCTACGTGCCTTTTATGTGTTTTAACTGAGCATGCGTACAAATAGTGAAGCCGCCAGATAAAGCCATATTATGTAAGTGTCCACCAAAGGCTTCTGGAGGCATAACCTAAAATTATGTTGGACTTTTACAGAAATGTAATAATTGTTTTAGTGAAATTTACATCATAACTGCCGAAACAGAAACTCCGCAATGCAGACCTCAGACATTCCGCCCCTACTGTAATGTTTAAAAGTGACCCATCCTCGACTGTTCCAAAACTTCAAAATAAAGTAGGGGTTATGATTTGGGTTGAAACGCAGCTACAGACATTGAATTGAAAGTTATACGATTTATATAAGTTAAAAATTAAAACATTATTCGTGTTTTAATATATTCCAAAGAAAAAGTAAAAATGTTTTCGAAGCCATAAAAAATACACGAAACGCCACAGTATCTTGGAAACGGTGTACCCTACAATTTGAAGCGATGGTATTGCTCCAGGGTGCGAGTCCCTCCCGTCGGTCCCTCTTTGTCCGGTGGCGACCGTAGGCTAGATTAAGCTGCGGTTTGTATTCAATTTTGAGTTCATTATTTGGCTGGTTTAGTCGCGACGTAAATTTATTGTCATCCGTGAGGAGCGGGGTATCGGATATGACGGTGAGGAGCGGCGCATTTTGACTAGCAGGCAGCGAAGGGAGGGACGCTCACGGGGAAATGATGGTTAATGTTGCTTAGCGGGTGAGGCTCGCTAAGCCAGCGGCCCCCAGGCTGAGTGGCGGCGGCTCGTGCGTTTTGCCGATTCGATCGACGGACGCGGCTAATCACGTCGAAGCTTTTGCTGCAAACACGCGATTCGCTCACGCTTTTGTCGGTACTACAAAAAAGCCAAACCATGACTAAACGCGTATAGCGGCGTTTTAACTAAAGGCAGAGCATCTGTTAGTGATTATGTTTTAGGAGGGGGTGTTTCGGCGGCGCCCCAGTCTCCATTACCCCCACCCCCGCCCCCAGTTTCCACCGCCGGCCGGCCTCCTCTTTACCTTTTTGAACTGGTGTGCAGCCCGCAGTTTCGCCGACGTTCGCTGTCTGATCGCGGCTGTTTCGTGGCAAAGGCCCGAGGGTGAGTCCCAACCGTTTGACAGCTGAAAACTTGGCGATCGGGATACAGCCGTCCGCATGATATAAACTGATAATCCCAGTTGTCTTGATCGTTCGAGTCCATTCGCCTAATCTAAAGGCAATTCTAGTTATTTAGGTTTTTTCTTCTTTGTATACGAACGGTGACATGGCACCGCACCGACAGTCATATTAATGGCTGCCGAATCTGGGAGGCTGCCGGCAGGACAAGGTCAAGGAAAACGGGGCAAAGGTAGGCGTGTGTCCGTCCGTCCCTTTGCCTTCACATCTGATTGGAAATTCTCCTGTAAGCCTCAACTTGTACGCACGTACCTGAATGTCTGGTTGTCTGTTTTCCAATGGGTCTGTCTTTGGCTATCTGTCGAGCTTTCCGCCTGCCGGCGTCTCCGCTAGTCTGTCCATTCTCGGTCTCTTATCTTCTTCGGTCACTCGCCAGTTCGTAAGGTACTGTCTGTTTCTGCAGCTACTGATATTGTTTTGTCTTTTTTATTATTATTAAATTAGTCTGTCATATCTATCTTATAACCCTAAGAGTTTGAATAGCTGTCAGCCTCTTTTGTTGTTGTTTTTGTTGTTGTTTGTTGTTGTTGTTTCCTAAGATTTCCAGCTAGGTGTTGGGTTTAAGGTTTTCAAACATGTCTAGATATCTTTTGTGTGGGTGTCTGTGTCTGTATGCCTCGTCCACCCGCCATTATGCCCTGACCAAGGGCAAATTTTATGCGGAGGACCCGGACGATCCATACTGTACATGGGAGCATGGCAGTCAGATTTACAGAGGCAGATCGTCACCAAAGGCTCTAAAGGGGAGAGGGAATGCACCATAGACAGGGTGTAGAATCCCCCTGGCACAGTTCGCCATTTGGTTTAGTCTGCCTCTGCAAACTTGATGCTGGACTGGTTGTATTTCTAGTGTGGAAGCTTGCTTTTTGAATCAGTGGTGTCCTAAATTGGAACCTGCTCCATGCTTGTCAGACTCTTTAATGTTAGCTGTAGTGATACCTTAAAGGTAACTGCTCTGAAAAGAAACCGTAGGAGTTTCTCTCAGCTTTGTGTGTGTTTCTGAATCCATCTTTTTCTGTCCATTTTCTTCAGGTGCACAGATGAAAAGTCCAGAGAAAAAGAAGAGAAAATCCAGCACTCAGGTACGGGCGATGCTTGGAATGTGTCAGCTTTTCAGGTCTTCCTCTTGCACCATCTGTCCACATGTTCTAATGTCTCTCTTCTTGTTCCTACGTTAAGGGAGCTGCATTTTCTCACCTCTCTGAGTTTGCGCCCCCTCCCACTCCTATGGTGGACCACCTTGTCGCTTCCAACCCTTTCGATGATGACTTTGGTCCACCGTCACGTCCAGGAGCAGGGGCTGGGGCTCCGTTCCTGCCCAGCCCAGGAGGTGGCGGCGCTGGGGGCTATGGAAGTGGGGGCCGGATGGGAGGGGGCATGGGGTTCATGGGAGGTCCGGGGGGGCCAGGTGGCGGGCAGCCCAATCGTAGACCACCTTTTGGGCCCCCGCCACCCAACGCAGGGCCCCATCACCAGCTGGGCTTCGGGGGCATCCCTGGCTTCGGGGGGGGTGGGGGAGGTGCTGGTGGGGGGGGCTTCCCCCCTGGTGGGCCGTCGCAGTTCAGCATGCCCCCTAACTTCAGCCCCCCCATGCACCCCGGCCCTGGGTTCAACCCCATGCTCTCTCCTGGGGGCATGGGTGCTCCAGGAGGGGGGGGTCCCCCACACCCACGTTTTGGAATGCCACCACAACAGCCCCAGCATGGACAAGGGGGTGGGCACCCGTTCAACAGCCCCCCCTTACCTGGTGGGGCGGGTCCGAGAGGGCCCCCGCATGGCCCTCTCACCCCCATGGCTGGCATGCCGGGGGGAATCAGCTTAATGGGTGGCCTGGGAGCTGGTGGAGGAGGTGGAGGAAATATGGTGGGGGGGCTTCCTGGATTACCCCCGCCAGGGCCGTTTCCACCCTCTCAGGATGGGCCCTACCCCGGTCCCAGCCCTCCTGGGGGTGAGGAAGGGAAGAACTTTGGTGGAGGAGTGGGACCGCAAAGCATGCCCACATCTCAGCAGCAGCAGCAGCAAAACCTAAACCAGCCACCCCCTAACAATGTCACCCCGGGGCCGCCCTCGTCTGCTGGGCCCCCACCCCCTCAGCCTGGCGGGGGTGGCTTCCCTGGTCACCCTGATGTCCAGCCACCCAACCCAAATGCGGCCAACCAGCCCCCGTCCGTCCCGCCCCCCTCAAATCCCAACTCTTCTCCATCTGCGCCTCTGAATGGCCCCCAGCCTCCCCAGCAGCAAGTGTCCAATCAGCTGCAAGGCCCTAGTTCTGCAGGTGCTCCCACAGGAAACCCTGCCCAGCAACAGCAGCAGCCCACACCCCCCAGTTCTGCCCCTGGTCCCACTCCTTACAGCCAGCAGAACAGCGCACCAGGCCCGGCTCCCCTGCCCGGCCAGCCACCGGGTTCCGGTCCGGCCGCTATGACAAATAATGGCAACGCCAACAGTTCCAGCAGCAATCCCAACCCCCCCTCAAACTCTACCCCCACCCCGAATACCCAGTCCCCACTGCCCCCTGGTCCCACCCCTCCGTCCGGCGCCGTGCCCGGGCCCCAAAAGCTCGGTGGCGGGATGGTTTTCCCGTGCGGCTTCTGTCTGTCAGAGGTTCACGATGACCAAGAGGCCATCTTGTGTGAAGCGTCGTGCCAGCGCTGGTTCCACCGGGACTGCACGGGCCTGACTGAGCCGGCCTACGGGCTGCTGACTCGTGAGAGCGCCGCCGTCTGGGCCTGCGACTTCTGCCTCAAGACCAAGGAGATCCAGGCCGTGTACATACGCCAGGGCCTGGGCCAGCTAGTGGCCGCCAACGAGGGCTGATGCTGTTTCCGGGACCTTTCTTCTCCCCGGCTCAGTGCCGCTGGAGTTTTTTTGTTGTTTTTCTTTTTTGTGTTTTTTATTATTATTATTTTAAGAAGTCTCACGAATTGCTCTTTTATTTCTTTTCTGGATCAAGAGACGCCCCAGTCATTGCCTTGGCATCCTCTGCATGGTGTTGCGACCCACTGACGCTGTCCCAAACCGCTACCTCACGTGCGCTGTGACTGACTGTCGTGCCGCCTGACCATGTCACAGCATGCACAACCAAGGCCTCCACTACACACTTCACCCATGGTCCTCATGGACCTTCAATGTGTCTGGGAAAGACCAGGCTGTATAAAGGTGTAGATATGAACATGTGATGTTTTTTTTCCCCCATTTCACATGGATTGCAGGAAAATCCAATGCGATGTAAACTCCCTGCTTTAAATTTTTTTGTATTCACTAGCTGGACACTTGAGAGCATTGCATTAAATGCTAAATGAATCACATTGTATAGCAAAGTGTATTGTATGAAATCATACTTGTATGGTGTTTGTACACTTCAATGCAGTAAGATGTTTGTTTTGTGTGGTCTCTGCTTGAGGCTGTAAGATAAATGTTATGGCCTCGGTAAAGGCCTCTGTAATAGTGTAACTTTTTTAACACGACTTTGTTAAAGTTGCTTTGTTTTTAGCATCTCTCCTTATGTTGTGGATTTTTGTACCGATATCTGTGCTGTTCCATGTGCTGTGTTGGTGACTTTCCAATGGAGGAGAAGGTACTGAACTGAAGTAAAAAGGACATTTTTGTACTTATTTGTTCTTTTTTGGCTTTTATTTCTAAATTGAAATTATTAAGCTGTCAGTTAAGTAAGGCTTCATATTTTGGTGTTTCCATAGGAGGCATGTAGCGTTTGGTCGGTAGACACTTTAATCCTACGTGACATGCTGTTGAGCCCATAGCCAAAAACGCTATTGATAGACTCCTCTCTCAGAAAGTAGGTTCAGCCAGTCACAAGGGTGTAGATTTGCGTTTGGTGAATAGGAACATTATCCCTACCAATACTGTGGAAGTACTTCGTATGCTTAGCCTATGCCGTTGGCCAGTTCCTAGAGCAGTGGAGAGCAGAGCTGATCCTGGAGTGCCAGTATCAGATCCAGCAGGTTTTCTATCCTACCTGTTTCTTAATGAATCACACCTGATCTGAAGGAGATGGTAACTCATCACAGAAGATAGAAAACTGGCTGGATACCAGCACTCCGGGGCCAAGGTTACCTACACCTGCTATACAGCAATTGAGGTTCAGAGCCCAACAGTATGGCAATTACCAACCACGTGATTTGAACATATGACCTTCTGAATCATGAATCCTATGTCAGAAAGTCACATATTGCACTTCCGGTTTATCTGAGGAAAATTAAGTTTAGTTATTTATAAACTCCTATCATTATTTTCCCAGTTGCACTGGACGATAAGGGGGGAAAATTGTTTCAAAATCGTTTTTTGATAAGTAGCCAGTGTTCTGCTGATGGTTTGTTTTGGCGAATGTATTGGATTGATTGACAGCCAAAAGGGTAACGGAGAGCGCAGCGTCTGCTTGTCAGAGTCCTATTCCGGCCAGTTTGAAGAAGGACTCTGCAGCCTGTTGTTCCGCCCCCAGGTCTTCTCAGCCAATGAGCGAGTGCCGTGGGCAGGACTTAAGTCCAGCCGTCGCGAAGTAACAGGTTGCATCCGCATAGTGAATTTAATTCTGCCGTCGCTGTGAAATACGAGCTGCTGGCTGCCAGCTACTATATTAATTTGTATCTATTCCTCTGCAACCCCGAGTACGTGTAGTGTGAGAGAAGAAGAACTTTAACTTGATTTTGAAAGTTAAGAGCCTTTGGATCTACAGAAAGCGATTTGTAAGTAATAAACAGGTACAGTGACGCGTCAGCACTGTTTCAATTCTGCCCTCATTTGTTTGTAAATTAGCAATTATTCCGACTCTACTGCTGATTGAGGTTATCGTTGAGCTACAATGGTCAACCCATCTTGAAACAAAGAACAGGTGCAACACCTGTAGCTTTAATCTTAAACCCGTGGGTGTCGAGAGCCCTCTTAGGCTATGTTCATTTTCTTCATGCAAGTACAAATATACACATTGAATATTTTATTACATATGTTAATCTCGTTCCCATGAACATCTTTCGTTGCCTCTGTTAGTTTTCGTTTTCTTTTCCCAGCACGTACTAATTGTAGTTGCTGTAATGGCACTATTATCCTGTTTATGTTGTATAATCAGCCTTGTTTTCGGTGTGCGATATGTGTGCCGGTTATATATTATTTTCCGCTATACTTTAATGCCGTTTAACGAGCGCGATATGTTGTTACTTATGGACTCAATTAGGTCACTTTCCGATGTTACATGGTTCGTAAACAGCATAAAGGGTGATCATCAACTCTGCTTTTGCACTTTCACATGTTTATTAGTTGTGTATCTACTGAGTCCGTATTCGCGCATTGGTATTGAAAACCAGAAAATGGGTAACCTCAAAGGTACGGAACGTGAAAAAGTTTTCCCAGTTGATAAATTTATCCAGCAGCTTGTGTTGGGTCGGTTCTTATGTAAAATTAAGTTATTTAATATCTTGTACTTTTAATCTTTGTTTTATTGATTAAACTGAAGTAGTCTAACTGCAGATGGTTTAAGAAAGCAAGATAATTTAATGTAGTGTAATTGCCTTAGTATTTAGTAATTCTTCTGCATTATTCTATTATTGTATTCTGTGTCTATCGTGTTTTTGAGCTGCTTCATTCGAAAATTTGCTTCAGAATTAAAGTATCTCTATCTGGTAACGGATAATTACATATTTCCTGCTAGGGGACAATTCGAGCCTTTGTTTTTTTGGAATCACTAAATATAGTCGAACACTTTCGATCCTTTCTGTAGTTGAAGCCTTTTCCTGGTTTTAGTAAATTGTTCTCTGATTTAACATGAGGTAGGTATGCCTGTCTATCACAAATTCATCTGAAAGTACACCTTGGAAAAATGCGTACAAATGTATAACAGTAACGTTTTTCATATTTTTTCTTTTCATTTTTTGATAAGGAGTCAAAGATTGTTGAGGGGAACTTGCCATGTAGTGGTATGCCTGTGTTTTTGAATGTGTCAAATACAGTTTTATGGATGTAAGTGGTACCCTTCCTATAATGTAGATTTTTAGTATGGACTTGGTAGGAAGTAGGAACACCTTGCAATGTCAATACAGAGGTATGGGATAAATCTGTTCACTGATTAATCATGAATGATTACAGGAAGTCATCTTTGATTGGCATTGCTTTGCATTTAGGAGCAGTGCATGGGCTTTGGCTGCTTTATAATCAGTCCTCGTGTGAGAGGTTCGGTTAGTTCAGGAGACGGACAGGGCCTGAAAATGTCTGTGCGTGAGGGCTCAGAGAAATGAGGTCAGGGCGGTGTGGATGGGGCTCGCTTACCCTAAGCGCCACACCCTGGTCTGAGGTCCCAGCCTTTCAGCTTGTTCTGTTGTCGTGCTATAACCTTTCCGAATTGGAGAACTAGGAGATTAATGAATACCCCTTTCAGTATTTTCTCCTGTTTATTAAAATTCTTATTTGTGCAGTTTGAAGTTTAATCATCATGGATCCTGAGCTACACAGGAGGGCAGGTTACTGCTTTAATGACGACTGGAATCTCAGCAGGTTGGCTGCATTAACAAGTTAGCATCGCACCACAGCAGCTTAGTGATAGCAGTAGCATGTTAGCGCTACTGGCGGCAGCAATAACGCCAATAGGTTAATGGTGGGGAGTCGGCAGCAGGTTAGCGGCGACAGCTGGTGAGGGCGCAGGTTTGCAATGCTAAAGCAGGCCGTGCTGTCTAGGGAAGGCTCCTGCCTGAATAAACCAGCTTGTCTCGTATTCCAACAAACATTCTCGCATTACAGATGGGAGTTCTAGTTTTTCTAGTCTTCCTGTGCATGCAGGAGTTCCAGTCTTCTGGCCACACTGCTGCTGTTTAGGGCTTTTGCACATAAATGTGTGAATGATTTCTGTGGGGCGCCTCAGATGTACTGTGTGCGAGAGTCAGGCTAGTTAAGTTTCTCAGTCAGTTGGCAAGGCTTACTGCTCTGGTCATTTAATCTATGATTTCAATCGTTCATCTTTGTTTGTTGTTTATGTAAACATCGCTCCCTTACGGCAGAAATTCCACTAAACGATCGCACTGTTTATGAAGGTCAAATTGCTGAACCAGTTATACTGAGAGCTCATGCACCATGACAGAGACTCTGAGGTGGAGCATGCAGCCAGGTTGGTATGGTGAGAGTGAGTTCCTAGCATAGCTGCCCTTGTTTTCTGCTCTACATCATGTCGACAATAAGATCAGGAATGCCCCCCCCCCACCCCCCCCACGTGTGCTGGCAGTCATGCATACACTGAATGATATGCAGCAAAATACCTTCAGAAATATGAAGGCCCTTCATGGAAAGTCTTCAGCCGTTCCTCACTTGTGCTGCTGGTGTTTTTGCTTCCATCTTGAGACTTGCCTCCCCTCTCATTGCCTGCTATGTCCAGAACGGGCCCATTTGTAACCTCTCCAAATAATTAAACCTACACAAGAGTTAAATGCACATTTTAGCACAAGCTACTATACTGTGCCGTGGAAAGGGATTGTAGTTATGAAGAATAGCTTGAATGTCTGGCATATTGGTTAAATGGAAAAGTGTAGTAGTATACTAATGCTTAATGCAGACCCCCCCCCCCCCATGTAGACTGCTACCCCAACACCAGCTCAATCCATCAGTAAACCTTCATCTGAAATTAAAAGGTGAAACATTTGCTTTTGATCTCAAACTGATGGACTTGTCATGACTAGTAAGCAACTATCCAACTCTACCCAAGCCTGAGCAGCTGCTTGTGTGCAAAAACATTTTGTAAAATGCTGTTACAATTTAAGCATCAGAATTAGTTTGGATTTTAATTTTAGTCATTTAGTGAAAAACAAAGTACTCCTCCTGTTAGTTTTATTTAAAAAACTGAAAAATTTAAATGGACCTGTACTCCTTAAAATTCTGTATTTGGCTAAGGATCAGAGTTTCCACTGTGCCCACTGTAGCTTCATGTTCTGCATGTTCTCCCAGTTATCGTGGGGTTCCGTCTGGGTACTCCAGTTTCTCCCTACAGTCCAAAAACATGTTATCAGGACTTGGAATTTCCAAATTGTCTGTGTGAGTGTACCCTGTGATGGGTTGGGGCCCCATCCTGGGTTATTCCCTGCCTTGTGCCCGTAATCTCTAGGATAGGTTCTAAACCCCTATGACCCTGCATAGAACAAATGAATGGAAGGATGTACTTGGCAACAGCTGGATGTTTATGTGTGAAATATGGAAGTTTGTAACAAAGATTTTGCATTAAATGTTTTTTTTACCTTGAGACATGGATGTTGTAGAATGTTGCCATTACTGTCTGCTCCCTGTGGTAGAGAGATGAATGTCTGTTCTGCTCTTTGACATGTGGGTGAGGTCCCCCACCCCCTGTGGTCTGCGGGTAGCTGGGTTGTGTCCAATGCGTGTGGGGCACCTGTGTAGAACAGCGAGCTATAAAGTAAACACTACTAAGCAAACATGTTGTGTGTAGTCAATGATTTACCCAGAGCAGCGGTGGGTAATGAACGGTGGGCCTTCACTGAACATGCACGGGCTGCCGGAATGGGCCCCTGCTCCACCATCCCGGGCCTTAGGGTGATCGAGCTTTGGAGCAGACTACTGTAGGTTTGGCCGTTATGTGGGTCCCCCCCCCCCCTTCAATTTTATACTATAGCTTCCACCGAGGTTCATATACCGATGGCATAAGGGTTACGACGGCATGACATACTGACCGTATGATAATCTCAGGAAATATCATGGTATCAGTGTAGGATATTTAATCAATTATTTTCCATTGGAAGGACCCTTAAATGAATGAAAAGAAGGATTATTTTGGTTGAACAAGCATGTTATAGCTTGAAACCTTTTTTTATTTTTTTATTTTTAATGGAAGCATGAAAAGGGTCCCTTTTGGAAATGAACAAAGCCGTACAACTGTTTGAACATAAAGAAACTAGGAAGAGAACGCGATCAGGATCTTTAAATAACTCTATCTATAAATGTATTATAGCAAAATGTCATCAAGCTAAATTAAACCTGATTAATAAAAACAAACTATTAAATTAAAAAAATTGGGCAAAGCATTTTATTGCTGAAACTGATTTGGAGTGAAAGAAAAATGGCTGCAACAAATGCAAAACACACCGGCCTTCATATTTCAGTTCAGGGTGAATGAAATGCCATGTTGCTGGAGAGCTGCAATTTAAATCGGTGGAAAAATACAGTAATATTTCAGATATGGGATATTCAGGTAATGGTGTTGATCCAAGAACTGGATATAGATGAGAATGAGTTCTGAAATCGGCGTGAATGTAAAGTTGTTTTAATCGGCAGAATCATTAACAGCCCTGCTCGTTAAACAAGAAATCAATCACCGTAGTATGTTACAGTAAACCATATCATCACAGTAAAATGTCATGGTGGATCTGACAGTGCCATGAAGTGCAATGTGGTGCACAAAGGCTCACATGCATGTACAGATGTCTGATATACAATGTGTGATGGCTGGTGAGAAGGTGAGAGAGATTTCACCTGACAGTGCCGGTCACTGAGTCTGAATGACGGAACAGCTGAATTGATGCTGGAGGGGTTCAGCTGGTGAGATCTGCAGGTCTCATTTGGTGAAGATGTAAATATGTAATGAGGTAAAGTGACCATATGCTGTAGCTACAGTATTCAGTACTCCCCCCCCCCCAGCAGGATGGTGTACCTGAGGTGCCCCCCCCCTGC
>JAODKE010000051.1:10897163-10913954 GCA_026779605.1 Mormyrus hasselquistii
TTTAAGAATGCAACATGACCCACAAATGTGCAAAACATGTTACATTTCTATACATTTTCACACAACACAAAAAAAAAACATTCATTGATAGTTAAATATTTGTGGATCATGGATTGTTTTCTGTCCATTACAAAAATAAAGTCCAATAAAGACTCCCATAGATAATGTGCAAAACTACAGGGAACAAAAAGTGAAAAATCCTAACTAAAGTATCCTTGATTTCGCAGGTCTGCAGACAATAAGGTTTGTTTGGCTATAGTTCATGTAAGGAAAAGTAGTAAAGATGCATGTTCTTGGTTGATCATTTGAATACAGACAATGTTAGCAGTTCATGATCATGGGGGAAGTCAGGGAGAGAATGCGGGCTCCATTTGGCACCACTAGGGTGATAAGGAAGATGACTGAATCAACAGTGGCCAGAGAAGTGGCTGAGCTACCATTTGCTTTCACGGATAATCTGTCCTGTCCCGGCCCTCCCCCAGGCTCCTCAGAGGCCAGGGGGTCATTCTTTATATGTAAATTCACTCACAACACCGACACACAGCACCTTGTTGAGGAGGGTCTTTTGGGGTATAAAGGGGGGGTGAAGAACTGTCCTTAATTTGCATTTTGAGCTGCCTTTCAATACCCGGTGTATGTCTGCACTGTATTACATTATATTACTTTTTACTGTTCAATAAACCACCATTTTGATGAAACTGGAGACTCTGCAAGTGGATTCCTTACATTCATTTTGGATACATTTTCAATTCTTGTTTTAAAAATATCAATATTTATCACCAAAATTTCAAATATCACAATGTGATATTTTTTCTGATAATGTGCAGTCCCAGGATAAGCTGTGCTCACATTATCAGCCACCTTTAAAAGGAGACAATCACTGTAAATACAGAAGAGCTTTTTGCACCCATTTCAGTTCAAATAAACATTTTATATCAAGCCATATTTACACAAACATCCATTGAGCTTTTGCACCACCCAGATTGTACAAGTGATGTTTTAAATAAACCTCATTGGTAACATTCCAAAATAAATTTCACAATACAAATCAAACTGTTGAGACTGCAAAAGACATCAACTTTGGTGCGCTCAAGAGACCCCACCGCAATGATTAGTACCTCAAAAATGAAGAACCTCTAATGAGGGGGAGGGACTCGAAAAGCACTTCAAACACCAGATACCAGGGGCTGACTTGTCTTGAACAACCATACAATGTTAAAACCAACACTTCAAAGCAAACAATTTTTTTTGGAAGCAAACGGTAACAGCAAAATTCTTTTTCATATGTATATATATATTCACCAGTCACTGAAAGATGGTTAAGTCAGGGGTAGATGACTTGTACATTGGTTGCAAAACCACAGGTATAATACTGGGTTATAAATCTGTCAAAGTCTAAAAACTATGGTTAAGTCATTTAAAATGTTAGCCAGTGAGCACTAGATTTAGTGCAACTAAGCACATCAAATATACAGGACAAAAGCCCGACTCCAAGAAGCTCAGTCAAACCCTTTCTTTGGAACATTTAACCTTCCTGGCAGTTTAATTTTACAAGGCTGTTGCTTATCAAATTTCTCCACCCCATGTACAAGGCAAAACGAAGGCCATAAATGTAGGATTTCTGCAAAAATGCATATCAGGTCAACAAATTGTTTAGCTGTGTAACATCCAGGCCTGTCCTACGGTGATTTGAGGGTTTGCTGTACTGAGTGAATGTGGGAACGCAATGATGTGTGGATGCTAAGCAGTCACACATACTGGTTATTGGTATATGCACAAGGCAAACGTGTGCTGTGCTGTCAACGTTTTGCATACACGAAAAGGGCGGACTGTCAGTAGAACAGGGTATGTAGTGATACCAGCCATGGGCTCATCGCTTCCAGTGTCCTGGCGGGGTAGCTGCATATATAACTAACGGCACAGTCTATTCCATGCTGTCGGGATCCGCTTGCGCCATGTAGGCATCCAGCTCGGCATCCAGGTGACCTTTGGTCTTTGACATATAAGCATCCAGCTGATTGTCAAGCTGCTCTCGTGTGACGGGTGGCCGGCCCATTCCTCTGCCGCGTCCCCGGCCACGTCCCCTGCCTCCAAAGCCACCACGGCCTCGGAGACCGAGTCCTCCTCTGCCTAAGGGGAGGAAGAGAACGCCAAATCACAACTGCAGTCACTCACGAGTAGGCGGCACATGCCTGGTTCAGGGGCCCTCAGGTAACTGAGGGGGGAATAATGAGTCACCTCTCAAGCCCGGGCCTCCTCGTCCGGTCCCAGTCAGAGGCCCTCCGCGGACACCCAGGCCCCCCCTCTGCCGCATACCCCGACGGAGGCCCAAGCGATTAGGGCCACCTCGTCCACGGAGTTGGCCCATACCTGTAGAAGGGGAACGACTAGTGAATGAGACTCACTAGTGCAGAGCGTCCTGCCCTTTCCTGTGGAAAAACCAGTTAACACTTTTATACCAAAGACCCAGATAAGTCATCGGTTCAGTCCCCCGCAGGGTGCGGGAGACAATTCCTAGGTAGAGATTAATCTTGTCCAGTTTACCATAGGGCCAGGTTATTGCCAGTAACCTCAGGATAAAACACATCTGGAACAAGTACCTACGGTTCTCATTTAGCGTCAGTCAAATGTTTATTATAAAAAAACACTTAAATGCTTTCAAATGCACTAATTCATATGAAATACAAGACTACAGCTCATAATGCAGCAATGATAAAAGTATCTACATACATTACTGTACTGGAGAGCAAGTGAAGAGCAGTGTTAATTTTGTTGATGAAAAAACTGTCAGTTATTGTCAACGACCTTTATTTTTAACCTAAAACGAGACAAAAATGTTTGCCAGAGATGAGATCAGAACTAATGTAGTTTGCATATGGCAGGGGTATTCAACTACAATTAAGGGGTCCAGTTAGAGAAAATGTCTTGAAGCAAAAGTCCGGAATATCATACTGTCTATGTGATATATATTTTAGTAGCCTATTAGTTGAATCCTCTTGATATGTATAATGCTTTCTCATTTGCTAAATAAAAGTAGGGCTGCATTTCAAAATATCAGAAAATAAAATGTGAGAACTGTGCAAGTTTAAAGTGCTTAAGACATAAAGCCCTAATGCAGTGGTGTTTGTCATGTTTTAGTGTTCACGGATTTATGTATTGGTTTCGATATTCCCACGTCAGTAATAAAAATAAAGTCTCGCTTTAATATAAATACATAGTTTAAATCGCTATTAGAGTAGGATATGGCCAATCTTATTTCGAAAAGATATAAAAAGTGACGTGTTTTTCTCATCCGTTTTATATTTGTCAGAGTAACAACGCAAACGGAATGACGAGCCGTTTCGGGTGAAAACAGTGCATTTTACTGTTCATTTCAAATCAAACATGGGTTTGCCAACTTCAGCCAGCTGGCTGGAGTGAGATTTTTAATTCGAAATGTTTGCACACATATGTAACAGGTTCTTACATTGTAAATAGTCTACTTTTGTATTTAACTGTGTAAATACACTTTTGACGTAGCTAATTTTAGGTTTATAATAGTATAATATAGATTTGCCTTAGGATTTCCTGCACGAGTCTGAAATTTGTTGACTAAATCAATTGTAGTTTTAGGCGACTAATCTTAAAATATGTAGTCAACTAAAACTAGACTAAAAATTTAGATGACTAAATGATGACAAACTAAATTCTGGTGAAGAGTGGAGAGCAAGGAGAGAAGAGAGCGAGTAGAGAGGACAATGAAGAGAGAAAGCTGTGTAGGTGAATATATGCATGCAGGTATTGCATTTCCAAAGAGTCCAAGGAGTTCAATAATCTCACAATTCAACATCAGCAGCAAATTAAATAACCAGTGATCTATTAGGTTGTTTACGGTACAGGTTCATGTGTTATTTTGCATGAACCATGACAAGTCTGGCAAGTTTTTTTCCCCCGAGGCACAGCTCTATCTATTATTATTAATGGCTGGTTAATATCCATGGAATGAGGCTGAGGGTTATTCCAAACACTGACGCAGTCAAATATGTTTACAGAAAAATGTATTGTTTTATTTCCAAAGAGCCCAATAATTGAGTTACGTACACTATGTTCATTTGTGCTGTGTATGATGCCTCAACTTTTTAGTAAATGAAATGTGTTTGCCGTGCTCATCTTCCCTGTAGCAGAGCGTAGCTAAAAACACAAATACACACTGCAATGGAATTACAGGAGGTTTCATGGTCCAAATACAAGTCAACAGAAAAGTCGTGGTAAATTTGAAAGACTGCAAGCTCTTGCAAATACTGCAAAGCTTGCTTGATTTTGCCCTAATTTCTGTGATAAGTTCTGGAGGGACCGTCTTTCTGCTCAATGCTGCTGTATGGATTAAGCCTGTATGACGCGCTTTGTATGTGACAATACATTGCTATATCAAATTTTTCAGTACATACTGGTATCAGTCCATGATACTGGTATCAGTCTATGCACACAGTATTTTTAGGCACACACTGAAGCAATACCAATATAATGCTGAATAGTTACATATGGAGAATGGTTCTAAAGTTATCACCATTAGTACGAAGGGGATGCACAATTAACAGGGGTCCCCTTCGATATTCTGCACAGCGAACAATATATCATTATTTGCAGCAAACATGGCTTCACGCTATGGATTTAGTCTCAGTATCGGGGCACCAAAGCCAAAGTCAAAATACTATATCAATACTTTAGTGCAGATGCATCACATTTCACTTCTTAGAGTCCACACTCACCTCTGAGGGACAGAGACCCCCTCATGGCACCCCCACGGCCACCGCGGCCCCTAAGGGCTCCTCGAGGTACTCCCCGCAGACCCCCCATGGAGAAACCCCTGGCACCCGGTCCACCCCTCATCAAGGGTCCTATGGGCCTTCCCAGCCGGGCCTGGATGTTGCTTTTCCCCAGCCGCTGTTTCAGGCTCTGTGGGATGAAGCGGAAGTGTGCATTCATGAGACCATGGCTCGGGTACGGTGCTCCAGTAGGCCAGAGGTTCATTAAAAGGTAAGAAGATAAAACTTTATTCATCCCGAGGGAATCGACTGTACCAAGACATAGCTCTCACGGTGCAAAAGCAAACAAGAACTTAAAATGCCAAAAAGAATACATTACCATATAAAATAAGGAATGCAATGCAAGTATAATGGGGGAAAAAAAAAGTATTAAAGCTGAGGTATGTCTGTGTGTGTCTGCTGTGGCCTCCTACAGAAGGAGTGACCAACACCAAGCGGGATTACAACAAATTTGTTCATACTGAATCAATAATCACACCCAAAAGGGAGCAGGCTAATGCTGAAGAGCCTGAGAGGAAAGATGGACGTAAAAACTGTGTACAAGAAATGTGGCCTTAGGAACTGCTGAACAAAGTGTTGCGATGACCTTCAAACTGCTTATTTTCCTGAGTATCACCCAGTGTACTGCACTGCTTTGAATGTCTGTGGTGAACTGTAGATTAACAGCTCTCTCAGCCAGTAATATAAATACCACTTATACTGTTCAAAACCTGTAACACCACTAAGAATGATATTTGGGTTCATGTGAGGCAGCATCTTACCCACCAGGACAGAGCAAACGCTTTCTTGCCTGTTCTGCCCAAACTCTGCAGATTCCTCACCTGCTTCTGCTGCAGTGCCGCCTGCACAGAAGGCCGATTCTCCATCTGTTGAGCCAGACGGCGGTTGCGGGCGCTGGCCATGTGCTGCTGCTGCATGGTGGCCCGGACACTCACCGGTGTGGGCTGCTTGTTCTTCAGCATGTTAGTGAAGCTTGGGGAACAAAGATGGGGTGGGGGCAGTGCAGAGAGGGAGGGAAGGAAAGGGGGACAGGAGGTTCCAAAGCAAATAATTTAACACACCATGGCCGTATCTACAGCCACCCAGAAAAATGTGAATGCCCACTTTTTTGATGGGGTTTTTTCTCTCTCAAAGTGCCACCAGATTTTGGTGGCCATGCTCAGCATTTTAAGAGACAAAAAGACAGTTTGGTGTTAGGAAGAGGGGTGGGGGGGATAGAGAACAGAACAAAGATGTACACCATAAAATGAAACAAAACCAGAAAGACAAGCAAAATGCAAAGACGACATAATGCTCCACAAGAGAGTCTGAACAAATGCCTCTTACAAGCCTCGAGCCTCCCCACAGGCTTGGGCATCTTTTCCCAAATGTACATGGGGGCATCAGAGGCTAGGGGCAGTGGGCACGCCCGGGCAGCCAGCCTCTTACAGCCCAGACCGTGACATGCTGCACAGAAATTGGAGGAACAGGACAGGGCGCGCAGAGACTGTGACAGAACAAGGAGGCCTGAGCAGCGAGACGGTGGGCTGGATTGGCTCACGTCTGGGCTTGGACTGGGCACCCGGTTTTTATGTTGAGAAACACAAACAGGACATGATAGTGGGAAGAAAGAGAATGACATCATGTTCACACTGTTTATGTGACTAGAGAGAGAGAGTATATAAGAGGGCTGGAGAGGCAGCTTTTTAATATACTCAGGTGGAAAATGGGTAGCATTTTTGCCCCCTAATCCCCCAAGGGTTTTCTGTGCTCCGAACATCATGGACAGAGCAGAGGCAGGCTTAGGTAAAAACTGTCACCATACCACATATCTGCAACACTCTCCTTAAGCCCAATTGTTAAAAGGCTCAAAAAGAGGGATAATATATTTTTCTCCTCCTCTTTTACCCACACTAGTGTGAGCGCTCTTTCTTGGTTCCTCTGAACCAGCACCTCTGCCCCTTTCTACATGTGGGGCAGTCAATATCCCGGTGTGTGATCAGCTCCCCTTGCGCCATTTCCGCTTCCGGTTCTCCCGCTACGTCACTGTACGTCCCCTCCTTCGCTATTCGGTCAGTGTGGGGCGCCTCTCACCGCTCATTCAGGGACACCTTGGTGGTGCTTTTCAGCACGACTTTTTGAGAGGATGGGTTACTCATCGTCGCTGTGCCAGGCCACTCCTGATGCGAACAGACACAAGAGGAGAAGGGCAGGGGCAGAAGACAAGCGAAGGAATGATTATTCGCGCATAAAATAAACTCAGAAACGTAACTGACTGAGGAGACGTTAATCTGACAAGAAAATCATAAACAACGGCGCAACAGTAGCACATAAATCATTACTTTAAATTCTAGAGCTTAAATACCCTTTTCAGTTAACGTGCAATTCGCTCATCTTAATGAGCACACTACACACGAAACTGTGCCATTTATATTTAGCCACTGAGGATGTTGCTAGTTCTCCACATACAAATACTGCCGATACTTCACGGCAAATGATATAAGCCGCTGTATAATGTGATACAGTATTTAGAGTTATGAACACGGCTTCCCCACTAGCTACCATCTCGCCGCTTTGTGCTGAGAATTACGGCGTCCAAACTACTCACCTAAATCAACTAGCAAGGCAGCCTCCCCTCTTTTTCGTTCTTCAAGCTTTTAAAAAATACAGATGATTTTTTTATTATTATTTTTTAACTGGGTGGTTGTGGCCCGTTGTTTCGTTTAAATAAGTTGCGCTTTCGCCTGACCTATGCAGTCTTCGAGTGCCGAATTGAAATGGCGGAGGTAAGAAAAGGAGGAAAATGGAGCCGCCCAGGGCTGTAGGTGACGTCACGTGCCGCGTGTCTAGCATCTCAGGAGGACGACTCGCTAGCAGCATGGCGGCGCTGGCCGTATCGGTAGTGGAGACACCGTCGGAGAAGGATGCAATTGGCGAGGGACTGTTCGAGCTCTTGAAACCTGCCGTGCAGCAGCTCGACCTGCACGTGCACTCCGTGAGGTGAGTTTCAACTGCAACTGGCAGGTTGAATGCTGGGCAGGTTGAGGCTAAGGCTGTAGTTCCGCGTCCGTGTTGTGACGTTCTCTTTACGGATCTTTCGTGCCTTAATGCAAGCGCTCCTCTGCTTCGCCCCAGAAAGTCCCCTTTAATGCATTAACCAGCTTTATTCGGCAAACCGAATGAAGATCATCTAAACCTGAACACCTTGACTTCCTGATTTGTCTCTGTGGAACTGCAGCTGTAATGTTTTGTAGTGTATTCTTGATAATGTGAGCTCCTGGTTGGGTTGCTGTATTAATGTCGCTTTGCATCATGACAGAAGAACTTGTATGCCACTGGTTGTGAATTGCGAAATACTACAGTAAGGGGAAATAATATGATCGAATATATTATTAAGTCTGTCTTTAGATGATGATGGGCTCTCAATCCAGCCACGCCTATTGGAAGCCTCCAGACAGACTCACGTGATTGTGGGTTATTTAGGGTCAGCCACAAGCCAGCTCAGTTTGAAAGACCTTTTAGAATTAGATGATTAGTGGTCATTGTCAACACACCACAGCAAAGCACACAGTATGCATTTAACCCATATGTGACTTTCGTGACATAGCAGGGAGCTAATTCAGCGCCCGGGGACAGTACCTTGCTCAGGGTACCTCAGTGGTGACTGGCTGGTGGAGATTCGATCCTGCAATCTTTCGATTACAAATGCGCTTCCCTAACCATCAGGCCACCACTGCCCATTTTAGAATTGGGATGGCTCCTCTATAGTCCTCAAGATGTATCTGCAGTGCTGTTTTATGATTATAGGTATTTGTCAGGGTTCTTGTTATAAAAAAGTCTGTTGCTGAAAGTAATGATGTAAGTTGCTCTGAATAAGAAACAGGGCAGTGTGTGGTTTATCACTCTATGCCTGTGATAGAAGGTTGCTGGTTCAAATCCTGTGGTTGGTAGAATGATGTAACCATTGGGCCTTTGAACAAGGCCTTTAACTTCAGTTTATCCAGGAGTGCTGTCTGACCCTGCTCTCTGCTCCTCACGTCACTTTGGACAAAAGTGTTTGCCAGATGAATAAATGGAAAAAAACATCAGTGTTTCCCCTACCATCATATTAGAGCCCCCAACAGTACCTCTGCCCCCCCTTGAAGGTCAAGTTAATCTTATTTAATTTTATTTTCTATATAACGCCAGATCACAGCAGAAGTCATTTAAGGTTACCTTTCCTATAGAAGAGGTCTATACATTGTCCTTTTATATAACCTTATGTTATTTATCTTTTTTACACAACAGCTTATCATTTTTGTCTCTACACGGTTGCACGTTTAAAATTCTCCTCTGCTCTCTGTATTGCGCATGGCGGAGTTCTATCCCGATGCGCGCACATAGGTGAACACACTCCCACCAGTGGACAGATTGCGTGTGTCGGAAAATATGTCACGTCAACCACCCGGTCAGCAATGTAAACTCTGAGAGGGACTTCTCAACCATGAACAGGGTAATAAATACGTTTCACAATGGGATTTTCTACTTTAAACTATCACTATTTTAAGCTATCAGCTCTCACTCTTAAAGCCTAACAGTTAATGTATTTGCAGGTCAAGACAAACATGCGCAATAGGCTGCAAGGAGACCATCTTGCAGCCTGAATGTGGTTCCTAATAAATGGCCTGACGTTTCTGACTTCCCATATCAAGAGGTTCTAGAAATGTTCTTCCAGAAGCCCAGAAAGATGCACTGCAGTGATAAAAGCTGTATACGTTGTAGATGATTGTCATAAAAAGAAATGTTCTGTTGTTTAGATAAGTTTTTATATTGACTACTGTCATTAAAAGAAACACATGAACACCATGAATCCTGTCGATGTCTGCCCCAAAAAAGAAAGCTGTAAACCGCAGGAAACACTGAATGTGATATTGTTGTCAATCTGCAATCTGGATGTATATGGAGGTGTTATTGATTGATAGGTAAAACCATGTCCTAGGTAAGGGGTATCAAACTCCAGTTCTAGAGGGCCGGAGCGGTGTGTAGCTTTAGTTCTTTACCTGTTCTACCACAAATGATTCAGCTCAAAAGCTGTGTGATAATTAGCACAAGGAGGTGCAAGCAGTTGAATCAGGGGTGTTAAATGAGTTGAAACCAAAAATGTGCAGGGCTCCGGACCTCCACCCCTGTCCTAGGTGATCTCTTACATGTTGTCCCGTTCTTTTCATTTCAGAGAAAGCCAAGTGGAGCTGCGGGAACACATCGACAACCTTGCCACTGGTGCGACTTCTGTCAACACAGCCGGTCACTAGTCAGTTAATGGCCCTGACTGTGCTATTCCTTAGATGAGTTTTGTTTCACTTAACTCTTTTGCAAATTACATAGTATTAGTTTTTTGGCTGAATAAAAAAGATTATACAAATATGGTAATCGAAGGCTCTGTTTACGTTTGGTATTAAAATGCATCTTGGGCGATCGGATCACAAGTGGACAGCACTTAATGCAAGTGTAAATGACCACCAAGATGCACTGCAATCCAGTCATTCAAACCACTTGCCGTGGGGGTCTAGGACGCATTTGACCACATATCTCTTGTAGTTTAAATGCTAATGTGCCACCAACAATGATGCCGCAGGAAAATATATTGTCAATGCAGGACGTGGTGGTTGGTTTGGTGGCAGTTGCCAATGCTCTAAATATGCCCTGCGCTCTTGAGCAAGTCGCGTTTGACTTTGTCCTGCGAATCTGAATAATTGGAATAGTTGTACATGTGTTTTCGTTCTTGAAACTTTTTTGTTTTCTTAGTGACCCTGGGGCTTGTCAGGCAATAGAGACTTGTGTAATAACTGAGCGTGGGGCCATTTCATTTCTAGAAGCAGCAACGAGAGAAAAGTGACACAGGCAGTTATAGGATCTGAACCCAAGTAATCTGCTGGACACCTTGGAGGTGCATGGTAAACGCAGGTGTAAACCACAATGTGTCAGTGGTCCACTTATGATACGATCACCCAAGATGCATTTTAGCCAAGTGTAAACCGGGCCTATATGAGTATGATGCCTTCTTAAAAATATAAACAATGTTTATCTGAATTTCTATAGTAGTTGTAATAAGGTCAAAACAAATCTCTCGTTGAAGTGGCTTCCTTTGTTTTTGCAAATGTGCGTAAATAACCAATGTCCAGCTCAGAATATCCCCATGTGAAGGCAGTTTAACATCTCAGATGTAAAGTTCTTGTTATATGTGTAGTTCACATGTTAAAATCCAATCACTTGATTTGATTATGGATGGCGTATTCTTTCTCACCGGTATTTTTACTCCCAATCTAATCTCCCTATGATTTCTCAGAACTCTGCAGAATCAATGAGCACCAGAAGGTGGCGCTGGATCTGGACCCATATGTGAAGAAACTGCTAAATGCTCGACGCAGGGTGGTTCTGGTGAATAACATACTACAGAATGCTCAGGTAAGTACTTAGGACCTGTTTCTGGATACTGTATGATACTAAATTTGTAAATTGTGCTTACACAGATCATGTTAAAATGTTGTTAATTTCAGTCTGTAATTTTAATATTGTATTGTTTATACTGATGTTTGTCTTACAGTATGCTTTGGTTGCCATTTGTTAACTATGATCAAAGTCTGTAACTAGCTGTGGCAAGTAGAAGTGTATGACTTTCATGTAAATATAATGTCACAGTGTCATTAATCTTGAGAGTGCCCCATAACCAGTGACAGGGAAAATTATTTTTAAGGGTCCAAAGCACAAAGTGCTTATGGAACCTTATTGTTTTTTATTGGTATTATTATTGTGTGGCAGGTATTATGGTCATATACATTTTTATAAGAAATTTGGTGCACAGCAATACTGACTCTCCTGAGTAGTTAATCCTGAAACCTCTGTGTCTGATGTCCATATACTGAACGCTGCACTGGCCTGAACATCAGCTCATCATACCGTGAGGCCAACGGGCTCTGCTTAACAAACCGTCGGTTTGAACTGGATGGTCTCCCCAAAATCCCAGACGAATGACTGCCTTGTACAGATAGTGTCTCTCTCCTTCCTGCCCCACTCCAGGAACGTCTGCGGCGTCTTAACCATAATGTTGCGAAGGAGACGGCCCGCAGGAAGACCATGTTGGAGGCTTCCGGAGCATTCACCCCTCGTTCACCCAGCAAGCCATGATACATGTTTATGGTATATCCAGTGAAGGAAGCCGGAATGGGCACGGTGCTCTGCCCGCCGCCTCATTTGTCTGCTCTGAGTTACAGTACTGCTGTAGGACAGAAACAGTCAATCACAGTGATTAACACGGGAGCATTGGCATGTAGGTCATCAGCAGAATTCAGAATGCACACTGCTCTGCACATCAGTTTTCGCAAATCTGATTATCCATTCAAGCATAATAACGCATAATAAAATACATTGTTCACTTAGGCTATATTGGTATTGATTATTTAACAAATTTATTGTTCTGTTCAAGGAAAGTGAATGGAAAAAGGATGAAATTCACTGCTCATTTTTTAAAATGGCAATGCCTTCACTGCAAGGGTGACCTGACCTTATATGGCAACAGAGATTATCATTGTTGCTAAGTAACGCTACATTTTAAAGGCTAAAATGATCAAACTTCTTTGTAATTAGTGTTACATTAAAAAAGGATTTGCTCCATTAAATCATTCTTTTAATCCAAGAGCTAAAATTGTCCACTATGGTTTTGGTCTGTACAATCCTGTTGTCACTATATATGTGCATATTGTCATAGTCTCCGATGAACTTGTAGCTTATTTAAATACCTATTTGGGAACGGTAGTATGACAGCGGTTTATATTAATAAACACTGAATACACCTATTTTTTGTCTTTTTGTTTTATTTGTAGTCCTTTTATTAGTTGACTGCTGTTAAAATGATAACTGGTAATAGGAATCCACATCAGAACAGAGTTGCTGGGGAGTTGAGTGTGTTGTAAATTAAGGGTAATAATACTTTTATGATTATAAACAGGAGAATGTTTCATATTAGATAACACAATGACGGAGTGGCAGTATTGCATAATTTTGGGCTTTGGATTCCTCTTCCATTATCTGACTTATTTTATTTAACTTGAAAGGTTTAAATCAGGGGTATCCGCAAAGGGCCAGCGTGTATGCAGGTTTTTTTGGGGTAACCTTTAGGTCAGCTGTTTAAATCCAGGTGTGAGGACTCTTCAGCTAATTAGTAATCTAATTAGGGAGTTGAGGCAAAAACCTGCATACAGAGCAGCCCATTCTGGATAAGATTGGCCACCCCTGGGGCCTGTACTACAAAGTGGGCTTACTGGTTTATTTGGGTAAATTATATGAAGTCCATTTAAACTGTGGTACCTTAAATCCAACAAGTTACCCCGATAAGCCAGTAACAGTGCTTCGTAGTACAGGCCAGTGGTTTAAATGAAATCCTGGGTCTTGCAATATTCTTTGGAGGTTCCTCATCATGTCAGGCTTTAGGATCTATTTCTTCCCCTTGAGAAATTCAAAGATGGACAGGAAGGGCAAAGGTCCTAGAGAGTGGCTTCTGATGATTTTACCTATTCTCTTATATCTGGGCACCATCTTTGACCACCTGCTGAAATTCTCCTCCAACACAGAGGAGATTCTTAGAAGGTGTCATCAAGGCCCGCTGGGCCATGTTCTTTGCCAGGTTCGACTTTAAAGTGACTTAACTTCCGGGAAAGAAATATGTTAAAGCCGATGCCCTTTTACGTCAATTTGACCCACCTGAGATCTTCTCAGAAGCCGAGGCCGCGCTGTCTCCGTCCTGCTTTGCCGCCACCATCTCTTGCTCATTAGAAGAGATCATTTGTGTCGCTAACGAATGCTCAGCACCCCCAGCAGGATGCCCGGCGGGTCGTCTGTATGTCCCCAGTTCTCATCGGACGGCCATTATCAGTTGGGTGCACACCTCCCATGGCTCAGGACACCCTGGCATCTCGGCCACGCAACACCTGGTGGCCCGTTGATATTGGTGGCCCGGCTGGAGGGAAGCAGAATGAAAAATTAAATAAAATACTCCCAGATCATCACTTCTTTAACGTTCCTCGTATTGTGAAAGGTATGCACATGAGGTCACAGCAGGCGGAAGTCACTGTACCCTCACCCACTGAGTAGCAAAAAAGACAGAGGGGCAGCGTTATCGTTCGATTTGAATGCCGCAAAAAAACATGAAAATCGGAGCTGTCCTGCGATTGATTGTACAAATAGATTTAACATGAAATAGGAGCTACTGTATCTTTTTAGAGATTGCCAAAAACTAAATACGTAAGTATAGGACGTGGATCGGTCACGCATGGCCGATGCCCGATCTGTCAAAGAGGTATGGCTCGGCGCCAATACCGATCGGAATATCATGTTTTCCGATGGTCTCAAGCAACCCCTGTGAAAAGGTCGTTCAGCCCCCAAAGGGGTCGCGACCCACAGGTTGAGAACCGGTGACTTAAACAAAGATCATCTGATGCCCATTGTGAAGTATTGTTGCCATGTTCATGTGCTCTACTGAGCGTTCTCTTGTCTGTTGTCTCTCTCGCTTGCCTTGCCTGCCTTCGCTCTGGACGCAACCTTTCTTTTGGATTTCCCTACTTGAATTTGGTGTACCCAATTCTGTGAATAAACAGCGCCTCTGCATTCAGGGGTCTGGCTCTTGCCTGGTTTCTGGGCTCGATGATATTTCTGCAGCGCCCATCATCAAGTACATGAAAAATATATCCTCTCACCGACTTCGCCATTACATTTGCACTGACTCCAGCATCAAGCACGTTGTCTTCATGCAAGTAATCAGCATGTCATCTGAGCTACACTATTTTAGCCATAGATTAGAACGAGACCCAGACGTTTTAAAAAGATTGAATTATTTTATTATTTTTTTTTTCTTTTCATGAAAAGAACAGCGTAACTGCATCTGAAACACATATAATGAAACAAGCATTATATTGCTCTTATGCTGATTTGAACTTTTGAATTAACGGGTGTCATATGATATGTTACATGCGATTTAAAGTTTACATAAACAGAAAGCTGCGGCCACAAACCAGAGTAGTAGTAAATACTATTTTGTGCTAGCTAGCTATTTTAAGCTATTTAAATTTTTTTCATGCTAATTCCTTATGAATTAATGGCAAGAATTACAGCAAGGGTACGAGGTGTGAATTTTGAGTCAGCAATTCAGAAAAGAGCTATTCAGAATAGAGGAACGGGAAAAGGGATGTACATGGGCATTTTTAAAAACGTTGCTTTTTCTCAACACTGTTGGTCTTTCGTCCACAAGCAAAATAAGTTTCAGTTCATTGAAAGCAGAGTTTTTGCAAAACTCCAGGGGGAACATTCTCAGAAGCTGGTTTAACATGCTGTGGACAGCCATTTTTTTGCATCTTATGGGCCCACATGTTTTAAAGCAGTGCTAGTGTGGACGGGATTATATTAAAATTAGGTGATCATTTTTCGCGGAGGGCAGAAAAGTGTTATAATTACCCACAAAAACAACAAATCTGCCGCAGAAGTAGCTGTTAACAGTGGCCACAACTTTACTCACTCATGGCTAATATCCAACCTTATTTTTCCCCCTCCCGTTCAACCTCCATAAAATGGCTTCTTCTTCAACCCAATTCACAAAATCCGGATGGAACTTGATGCACAGAAGATGTCAAGCGGGTGATACACCTGCCATGACGCAGATTTGAGCCGGGGTTGCTGCGGCCACAACGCAGAGTACTAACCACTATACGATCATGGTCGCTTTGAAGAGCCATCTGCCAAGCAGCACCACAAGGGTGCCTTTCCTCCCTGCCCCTATTAAAATATGATCACCGACAAGTAGAGTATTTAATTTCTTCCCCGATGATATTATAATGATAGATCATTTCGATGTTTCACAGACACCACCCATGGAATCTCGCAGAGAGCAATTCACACGTGATGACCATTGTATCAAATGATAATACATTGCCAAAAGAAGTTTTTTTAATATGCAACATTTCAGATATATGAAGCTTAAACTCCTTTCAGCGGATATGGTTTGTTCTTTTGATTGTGTTTTTTCAGAAGACATCAGCCGCTTTCTAAAATGTAAATAACACGTACTGGACAACGGTTCCAACCGAATTTGCAACCGGCAAATCCCGGATTCAAAGCTCAACCAATTTCATTCTGCGCAGCAAGAGGGTTTGAAAAATCGAAGCGATAGTGGATCATCGGAACAGAAATCAATCCATTAATTAAACTTAACTTTGTGCTATTGTGTGTTAATGAATTACATAGTGACCAATTACTCTGAATTTTTCCCATATTTCCACCACTGGTCGCAATTCCGTTTGTATAATGTATTGTCGTAAATTGCAGTTTTGTTTCCTTTTATCATTTACACCTGTTCAGCTATAGTGATGAAAATGGGACTTGCCTTACTCAAGTGCATCTTGTTTGCTTCTAATTTCAAATGCAGTGAGATTCTGCCTGTCAAAAGTCGAACATCAATATCACCACAGGCAAACAAGATGAGGAAGCGGAGACTGATATAACATTTATGACGTGAATCCAGAAAACCACTTGGAAGAGAATGCCTAAAAACCCAATATGAGTTGGTGATTCACTTGCCGTGACTCAGATTCGAACCGGCTCTCGGTACAAACACTCTGTTTCTGTGGAAATTCTTTTTAACTGGTTTATGTAAAATATAATTGTCTTGCATAGACAGCCAGTCTAAGATGTTATCAGTACCCACTATTTGTCCAGTATCTTCCTCCACGGCTCTCTGAAGTCTAAAAGAGCAGCAGGACTGCACATATTAATTTAACTTTTTAAGTTTGTGGTGTTACTTGCATAATAATTTATTTAATTGCACACACACAAGCTGAGAGGCAAATCATGATTTTCATTTTTACCAATCGTACACAGTAAAAAAATATATTATTAAGCTGAGAGATGTAGAGTTTTTAAGTTTACCATTCATGTAGTACTGGAGACTCACTCAGAACATTGAATCATACAGATTAGCATTAAA
>JAODKE010000051.1:10988896-11003684 GCA_026779605.1 Mormyrus hasselquistii
CCGGGGTGGGCACCTTCTGAGCTGGAGTACTAGTCCAGTCCCAAGAAGGGGGTGACATTGTGGATATGGACTACCGTAAGCATCATCGGGGCGATGCATCTTCTTCCTGTTTTGTCCCACAGATGTGTGGTTTAGATAGGCTGGTTCCTGTAGTGTGCCCGGTGACTGACTGGCATCTATTTCAGAGTGTCACATGCCCTCTGCTTCCTGGAATATGCTCTAGCCTCACTGCAACTTAATACTACATGAACAGCCCCGAAAACTGAGTGGGCATGGTGTTTCACACTACATAGAAATAACATTAAATAACATACATGGCCAAAATGTCACAATTCCTTTGTTCATTTTGAATCGTTCATAATGCCCTGGATGTGTCAGTATTATTAACGAACAAATGAAACCGCACACCAGACGCATTCGATCTCTGACATAACGAGAAAAAAATCGGTTCATGGCATCTTAGAAGGCGTGAAAATACCAAAATATGTTTTGCTGTTTTATAAACATTTTGAATATTTTAAAGCCTTTTCGGGCTAAAGATCGATAGATTGATGACAGACGGATTCTTTTGAACATCGTACCTCTCCCCAAAAGACGCGCACGTAGACTGGACTCCGAAACACGCTTAGAAACATTGTAGTGATCGCATGGCGCATGCGCACAATAACCATAATAACAACATGAGATGCGGGATTCCAGGCGTGCAGAATCAGGCACTACACCTGTACTGTACTTCAGCTGGTAAACTTAGAAATGGTTTGCGACACCAAGGATTTTGTTTTAAAAAATTATCTGTCTAATTTCTAGTGGTTCTATCATGACGCTAGATTCAACCATCTTATATATGCGACCGATCTGAAGTGCCACGAAACCACCAAAAGTATGTACGTAGAAAACATATGCACGAACTCGCATGACGAGATCAGCGTGTGTGCAAAGCGGGAGTTGAAGGCAAAGTGCAAAAATATACTTAAAAAAATAATGGAAATATTTGCAATATGTGTACTACATCCACGAGACGATTTTTGCATTTTTAAATACCTCTTTGCAGCTGTATTTTATTTTATGTTTGCAAATTTGCAGTAATTTACGAATCGCAGTCCACGAAAACGAAAGGTGACAGGCGTCTCCGAACACGCCACTGTCTTTGTGGGATGTAGTAATCCTTATTACACGTGCTTTCTGTGGGACATTACTGTGGTGGATCATCACTGTAAAGTGTTAAACAAACTGATGCGATATTGGATGGACAAAAAGGACAGGCTTTCCAAACGCAAGCTCATATCGCACAAATACAAGAACGGAATTTTGAAGAGAGAGATGGATGACCAGCAGTATCGATTCCCCCACAGCGATAACGATAAGGAGTTAAAGATGAATGATCTACAACCCACGGTTGCTGGAGAATATTTCTGTAATGGTATACAGGTTGCAGTCTTAACTGTGTCCTTAGGTAAACTCATATTCGCTTGTGACTAAGTGTGTGTTTATGCTGTTTAATATAATTTATCCACATAGTAACTGTAAGTGTTGATAACGCAGATGTTTATTAATAATTATACCTTATGTCCATGTTTCATGCGCATGTATGTTTATTTTTGGCCTTGTTGGTATATCTCTTGATCTGTTTATGTTTTGTAATCGAAGATACTGGAGACCACATCACGCAGGTCACCACTAAGAAGACTGGTGCAGGTATGTATCATTAGCAACGACGGTCACAACTGTCGCACTTACATGTTTTACTATCGCTCCTGGAGGCAGGATTACCAGTTTGCAGTTCTATAAATGGCCACAAGGGTGTATTTTAAGACATGTTAAAGTATTAGCGACACAGGCGAATCTATTGTTCACTGTCAAAATCTGTACCGCAAATATATCCGTACATGCATTTAATTTGTGTCACCTAAAAATATTGTAGCGAAAAAGTACATTTTACATGCATAATGGGATTGAGCTGTTGTACTTTTTCGGTGGAAAAATGGTGGGGTGGTATGTTTAGGATTACTATACATCGAATGTCATGCTGCTATGCTGTGATTGCAGTTACCGTTTCAGTCGCGGCAGAAACTTAATGTAAAATGTGAAATAAGAAATTTTAGGAATGAGGTTTAAGTCACTGTTCTGGATTTATTTAAAGGAAAAATAAAATAGCAGATATTTATTGTATGAATTATTTTTCTTCTTTCTAGATAGTTTTGTAGAAGTTTATGAGACCGAGAACAAAGAGACAGACACAGAACGCGGTGAGGCACATAAAGCATATTTTCAAAAATTAACGTAAGCTAATTATCTATGACACTTGAATGCTTTTGAACAAAAAACACGTTGTATATGCAATGATTAAATAATGTTATTTGTACGCTGTGTATTTAACAAATAGGTCACAGTAGAGTTAAAAGCATTCCAATAGTAGCATTGTGGAATCTATTTAAATAACATTAAAACGTATCGATAGATTTTTGCAGGAACGTTTTGAGAAACGTGCTTTGGATTTGAACGTTAGTATCTTTTACCTACCCTAGCTGCCTTGAACATCAAATGTATTTTACTGTTTTCCTACAGTAATGGCCACAGTAGTGATGGGACTCTGTGTTCTGATTCTGTTTGCTGCTCTTATCTGCCTTTTCTTATGGACCAAAAGGAGAAGCAGACGCAAAGGGAATATAATATTCAGTAGTAAGTGTCGGGAAAGACGGCCGTGTCTAATTATTATGTTATTAAGCGATTATTATTAACTTTCAAATGACTGAATTAAACCCCACTGATGGCACAATTGCCAGTAACAACCATCACATCTTAATCATTAGAGGCTGCAAACTGAGCCCATTAATATTAGATAAAACAGTGTGTTTGTTCTAGTTAATTATTATTTTCATTATTTTAGGCATTTATTGCACCAGTACAGGATCTCGATTTGGTGTCTATCCAATGTGATAGTGACAGTCTTTACCGGGAGTTAAACATTACAGTCAAATGTTATCTTTATTCAGGAAACGAACTGGAAACAGAAGGAGCAAAGAAACATCAGAAACGACTTGATTTGGGTAAGGTTCTGCTTTTATATCAGCCCAGTTATATTCCCACAGTTTCATATGAGGTAGATTTTATGCAAGCTGTGTTGACTGATTTGAGGTAACTGATCTGCCCACTGATATCCTGGGAGCCAGAAATTAATTTTACTGTGATCATACTGGTTTCTAGGCAACATGTGATAACCAACAGCAAACTTTCTGCTATCTGAGCCTGTGCACAAAATTATGGCCAATAAAAATCAATAGTATCACAGATTTTCTCCAGAAGGCAATTGCATCCAGAAGGTGATTTTCCAGGAAAACCTCTCTGATCAGTGGTCATCTGTATTTTCGTTATTGTTTAAATGTAGTATGATGCTTTCACACAGACTTTCATATATTATTTTCCAGATTGGGAGAGCGGCCATGAGGAAGTAAGTGTGTCTCAATGGATATGAGAAAATGAACTGTGTGACCTCCTACCCTGAATAGGACAAGCGTTTACTGGAAATGGATGGATGGATTGTGAAAAGTGGAAATGTTCAGAACTTAGAAAATTTATGTGCTTTACAAATGCACAGTAATTTACCCATAATAACATAGTAATTGTTAGGAGTAAGGTATGTCGCCATTGCTGCAAATGTCAGAGTACTTTTCCAGGATCTTAATAGATCAAGGCCGTTCCATGTTTTTTTTTTCTTTTCATTTTTAAAACTTTTTCATTTTAATGAAAATGTGTAGAAGGAACGGAAGACCTCAGATTAAGGCAAGCATGAAGGAGCAGGGACTTTGCGGAACATAATGTTCTGCTGTCGAGTTCCAATGTGTTGTTTGTGCTTCGTGTCTGGTCTTCCATGGCGGTGTCCTGATCGTCCCTTGTGTGTTATAGTGTTGCTTCTTGAAGAACGAGGTAGATGCCCACAAGTGCTGTCTTGATGAAGACATTGATATGCACTATACCTGCTGGGGTCATCGGAGCTGGAGGGAGAGGCCGCACATGCAAGACGAAGACAGTCACATTATTGTCATCTACTCTCTTGTGGCTGATGGAAGGCCAGACCCATGACTGAATCGCAGGTGGGGGGGGGGGGTCAGTCGACCAGTTGTTTATCTGATGCCAGCAGCAATGGGCCGCCCTTTCTGGTCCTGTGCTGGTCCCACTGACTCACTGCCAGTTCGAAGATTTGGCACGGCACAGTATCGTGGACAAGAAGCCAACTTGTGTCTGCGTGCATGACTGTGCCCTTCAGTGCTCTCGGCTTTCTAGGAGTGCAGGGGGGTAGGAGTTCTGTGATGTGCATGGGAACGACCAATGAACAGCCATTTATGACGTCAGGTGACTTATCTGCTCCATACAGTATATACCATATAATCCGAAACACATAACCACCAATCACGCAGCCTGTCTCTGTAGCGAATTGTGCCACTGCAATAGACTATTGAACATGAATATAATATGGAAGATAAGTGTGGCTTTCATCAGCGTAACTATAATCCTTCAGTCTCATAAAATGAAGGGTTACATGAACATGCGGGATGCTAAAGAAGCTTCTGTTATGTCAGAACATTCAGAAGTTTAGAATTTTCTTTGCCTGGTGAGTATGTTTCTTTGACAAGTGCTGGAGGTTTGACTGAAGAATACATTTATTTTGTGTCAGTCCTTGGTGGGCTTGTATGAAGCTATAATTGAGGCTCAGAAATATCCATATATATGCATACAATGTACAGTAGTTGTGCTGGTTCTTTAGTTGACCTCCCAAGTGTTCAGTTTATTAATATAGCCTGAAGTAAAGATTCCTTTACATAAATTTCAAGACAGTCATGCGTACAATTTTACATCTGCATGTGCTTGATAAAGATTTGAGTAGGAATCTATTACTAAGGACAGTATACGGCTTAGAAGATTTTAGAAATTTATAAAGTAGAACTATGTATCAAAGGTCCATCATTAAATGATGTAGAATTGTATGAATCGTGTATTAATATATAGTGGTATAATTGTTTTTAATATAATTTTAAAGCTTTTTGTATTTATTATAACCTTAATGTTGTTGACTGTTACATATTCCAGAATATGCTATTACTGAAACTTAATAAATATGCAAATATATGTCTTCATTATTCATTTCTTTTTCATTTTGCGCCCTCGGTAACATAATTGCATCAAAGAACTTAATAAAAATCCTGTGCTAAAAACAGCAGCTGGGAAAAATAAATGAGTCTTATTGATGTGCAGTATTGAAGTCGGTGTGGAGATGAAAGCCGTCGGATTGTCTGATTTTCTAGGGCAGGTTTTAGTATAACATCAGGAAACAACAAGCTCCATTGTTAGCTGATTACCAGTAAATCATACTCTATGATTTCAGATGCTCAAAACGGAATATAAAGATTTTTACATTTAAATCTTTTCATTGTCATTTCCTCATCTCATTGTTGCAAGGAAAGATGCTTAATTTTTCCTGTTTGTTTTTCTGTTTAGCAGTCTATGATGAGAATTTTGTGTTTTTATTGCTAGTGTCTGTTCATACAGCACGATTGTATGATTAAATACTGATTAAGCTTGTCTTTCTATAAGTTCCCATGCAATGATATTTGGACCCATGGCCCTAGAGTTTGGAGAGAATGCCTGTTTTTGCAGGGTTGTCAAATAAGCTGAAAAGACGATTAAACCGCAGCAAAAAATGCATGAGGAGAGTGTATTTTCATTCATTTACCAATCGGCTTATCCTTCTGGGTCGTGGGGGGTCCGGAGCCGATCCCGGAAGCTACGGGCACAAGGAAGTCAGGACGGGGGTCCAGCCCATCCAGGGCACACTCACACACCTATGGGCAATTTAGGAACTCCAATTAGCCTTGGCACGTCTTTGGACTGAGGGGAGAAACAGGAGTACCTGGAGGAAAACCCACAACGACACGGGGAGAACATGCAAACTCCACACACATGAAACACAGGCAGAGACTCAAACCCTGCTCCCAGAGGTGTGAGGCAACAGCGCTAACCACTGCACCCCCATGCCACCCAAGTGTGTATTTTTAGGCTGTTAAAGATTGCGTTCCTCCACTGACATCTAGTGGAAAGCCGTGTGCATAGCCTGCAGCAGTGTTTCTCAGCCCAATCCTCCGGGACTTTCAGACGGTTCACATTTTTGCTCCCTTCACGCTCCCAGCATGACTGTACCATACACCGGTCGTCGCCGACTTACGACTGTGATTGGTTCCGTCTGACCGTAAGCTGATTTGGTCGTAAGTCGGCCCTATATTTTATATGCAAAATTGACAATATGTATAGTATGGTATATGAATAGTATACTGTATGATAAAATTACATCTATAAGTCATATGTTTTGGTGTTTTTAGCCTCTTTCTTAGAGTTGGCGATGAAACTGTTGCTGCCTTCAAGTCCTACTGGTTAAGTCAGTGCCGATAAGAAGGCTACTTTTCGTTTTGCTGTATTTGCCGTTCCTCCAACACCAAAACGCATTCGTAGTGTTACTTAAATTTTTCGTAATAACTTGCTCAAACAGCAGATACAGGGCAAGCTATACATCAAAAGCTATGTTTCACAGTACACCATTTAATAACAATCTCCTCGGCATTCAAAATAATAGAGTTTTGTAATGACACGCTACATAAAATTTACTACTTTCAAAAGGTTGTTGAATCCAGCTTCACACTCAACTGAAAATGTGTGTGTATGTTTCAAGGAAGAGCAAGATGTGACAGACAAAAACAAAGCATTCTGATATACTTGTGCAAATAGCAAATAAAGTTCCATTTCACTTATGTGGTTAAAGGCTATAGTCATGAACACATACATGCATGTCCTTTCAGTTGCAGCCAGCACTCTTTGTAGGTGTTACTGCAGAAAATGAGCCTTAGTTATGTCTGGCTACAGTGGCATAGATCACGCCATTGGAGGTGGGGCTTCTCTGACCAGGAGGGCAGCCCTTGTTAGGTAGGCCAAGACTGGCATAGTGTAGATCCACTGTCTGAATGAAGAAACAGCATTCAAAACGGATAATATTACTATAATGTTAAAACATAATGCTGGTACATCAGCATAGCTCTGTACACTGTTTATATTAAAATTGCATTTATTGTATTGTGGACATTGTATATTTATTGATTGTATTTATGTCTATGTGTAGCACCACATTGAAATAGAATGTCAATGTACTGTGTACTTGTACACAAATATGCTTACAATGCAGATCTCTTGAGTCTTGAGGCTTACTCATGCTTGCAGGAATGTTAAGAATGGGGTTTGGGCCATATTTTATTTCACATGCAGTGTTACTGTACCTTCAGCTCGTCACTCCTTCCCAGACAGCTGGCACAAGCTGAGGTCTTACGATCTGCATGAGGGAAACACCATATCGAGTTAAGTGCTGGGAACTGTATGCTCGACCATCATTATCACTCAGCAGTACCAGGAAATGGGTCTGAGCTGGCTCTCTGTCAGCAGCCTGCAGCTCAGTAACTCACCATACGCCAACTGACTAAGGACTGAAATACGATCATCTGCAGCCATTTTATTAGAACTACAAAACACATGTTGAGCCAATTATAAAATGTGGGTCACTCATCTTTACGTTTCTACAAAGATTCCTTGATAAGTCTTTTAAAAAATAATTCTCCGCTGTCATGACTTGTGGGACCAAGAACTCGAAGACAGGCATTGCGGCTAAACCAAAGGGGTTTATTGAACTAAACAAACAGGACTGTAAGGGATCCAAAACAGGAGGACGTGCACAATAGGGGAGGACACAGGCAACAGGAGTGTTTGACACTATTGACCAGACTAGGGCTGATGAGGTAAACAGGTATTTAAATACAAAAATACAAGGAGTAATAAGGGGTAACAAGCAACAGGATTGACTCATCAGGGCCACATTAGGGAGAAGAGAGGAGGATCAGGTGTGCAGGACTAGACAACTGCCTTGTTCTTGTTAAAGACAACTCCTTGTCAAAAGGTGCCTGGCCCCTCCACTTAACAACCTAATTAGCCCAATCACAGTTTTTATTTCCCTAAATAAAATATGCAGTCATAGCAGATGATCACTGGGAACTCATCTGGTCTGACAAACCTGAGTGTTGACTTAGCACACAAAAAGTAATGAGAAAACTTGTGAAGGAACAGGCAGAAAAAGGTATAATGTTTGAAAGGAATATATCTTGGCCCCCTGTGGCTAGAAGAAGGGATCTCAGTGCCTCAGGGAAAGCTGGTCCCTGGGCCTGCATGAAGCATCTGGGCTTTTTACTGTGTGTTTCTTACTTTTCGGCAGTCGTCCTACTTCTTCCGGGCACAGAAATTTCTATGCAGTTTATTACAATCCCAAAAGCAATAAGGCACAGTTCAGTCGGTTTATGGTCCTGGCATGAGAGGATGTTCTCATCAACCTTTTAATGAGGCTTTTCTTCATCATAAAAATCAATGATAACAACTCACACGAGAGCAATTGCAACACTAACTGACCCATGTTCCCGAAACAGCAACCCCTGTGGAAAGTTGTCACATTGCCCTTGAGCTGTGCCTTTAATCACGCCTCCGGATGCATCATGGGATATGAGGGACAATCGGCTATAAACACTACTGTCAGCATGTGGCGTAATGCTGTCACAATGCTAAAAACATTCAGCACAGAAAAGTCCCTCAAGTCATGCTATTGTCCCTACCAGTAAAAAGACTGTATTCAGGAAACACAGGGCATAACAATATGTGCAGCATTATCCAGTGTTTCCCAACCCAGTCCTCAGGAACCTCCAGGTGGTCCACATTTTCGCTTCCTTCTCACCTTTCAGCCAAGCAAACATGTTGTGAGCTGGGAGAGAACAAAAATGCGGGCTGTCTGTGAGTCCACGCATACGAGTAGCACCCAATTTACATTTGTGTATTCTCAGCATATTTCCTGGACAGGCCTCACGCTCTGCAGGACTCTATATCAGGGGTCAGCAGTCTTCTCTGCAAAGAGCTGACGTGTATGCAGGCTTTTGCTGTAGATTACTAATTAGAGGACTGATTTGGCTGAAGAATCCTCATACCCGGGTTTGAACAGCTGCCCTAAAGGTTATCCCAAAAACCTGCATACACACCGGTCCTTTGTGGATAAGATCGCCCACCCCTGCTCCATACTAAATAAGGCTGTGGAAGATGTACTTTTAATTCATTGTAAGAACCAGCAATCCATTGCTGTTATGGTCTCACTGGTTTAAAGAATTGATCAATGGTGTATAACAGAGTAGCATTCATGTTTGTGGTACTTTCCTAAGTTATTGCAGGCAAAATTCCCCGCACCTTTTTACAATTGTCTTCCAATGTATTTAATGACCAACCCAAAGTGGAATCCCACAGCAGGCAGCCAGCATTAGTATTATCGAACTGCAACCTTTTAGCCAGTTTGTACTTAGGGCGCCCTGTGTTTCGGGGTGGAGGGGCGCAAAAGATCACGTGATAAAAAATTTTAATTTTTAAAAATGCCTCTGGTTACATTCCGTGACATTACATTTATTTACGCGAGTTTCACATTTTCACATTTGACATTTCACTGTGTTTCTTGCCAAAACAGACACCAGCTACCTAGTTAGCAGCCAGATACCCCGTGCTACTGAAATGTTTGTGAGCCAGAACACCCAAGGCTAGCTAATGTTTTTTTGCAAAGGTTTTGTCTGAACAGCAATCGCCCTCAGCAGGAATTAAGATAAGAAAAAACTTTATTCATTCCAAGGGAGATTACAGTTGAACTGAAATAATTGACACCTTGAGCTTCCTTCACTTTCTTGGAAATTATGTACCTTTGAACACCCGCATGATAATTGCCATCACCAGTATGTTGCAATGCTTTCATATAGAAAGTGAAAGACATTTGAACGTGTCCTCAGCCTTCATAAAGGCTTCACAGCTGACAGCTCAGCACTGAGCCAGAAGCACAGGTGGAAACCCAGTTACCCAACAGCTGCGGACTTCAAATCACTACACCCTGAGGTTCTATGGGAGCATCTAATGCATGTTCATGGCAAGAAGAAACACCATGCTGCCACCCAGCCTGAAATACGAGGCACTTTCAGCCATCACAGAATGCGAGGTCCAGTCAATCCAGGAGTACCAGACGATGAACCCAGGCAAGCCAATGCCGGAACCTTTCAGCCCTCAGGATTTTGTCAACTTGGTGTCACTCGGACAGCAGACATTTCACGAAAGTATAATGCAGCTGGCAGATATGAACTGTTTGTATATGAGCGAAACTCCCGCTGACAATGACTTGATCTGCACAGAACTTTTCGTAAATGAGGAAGACTTCTTCGATCCACGATATGATTATGACTTCACTCATATAGATGATGGGACTGAACAGTTTAAACGGGGCAGTGAGCCCTACGCAAGGCCCTGTGGATGGAATCGAATTGCCCTAAAGGTCCGTGACAAATACCCAGATGGCAACAGATGGCTGGGAACGGGACCTGACTCCTGGCCCGTCTCCTACCACGGCACCTCAGTAGAGGGCGCCAAGGGAATCATCCAAAGTCACTACAAACCCGGCACTGGGATGGGTTATGGAAGGGGAGTCTACTCGACACCAGACATTTCTACAGCTTTAAGGTATTCAAACACATTTACATCGAAAACAACTGGGAAAACCTACAATGTGATCATACAAAACAGGATTAACCCACAGAGAAGACAAATCCCCTTCAAAACTGAGTGGTTGGTGCCAGTTCGTGCAGGAACATCATCTGATGAACAGAGAAAAATAGTGGAGAGTGCCATTCGTCCATATGGACTTCTACTCAGAGAAGTGCAATATCAAACTTGATAATATACATGTATGAGAACCATGAGTCATTCTATTAAAGAATTTTCAAAGATAAGGATTTCAAATTGTAGTACTGTACTGCCCCACAAAGGCAAAACACAGTAACTGCACTGACAGTGGAACTGAGAATGGCATCAAAGTTTTTAAGGTTCCTTGTCCTTGAAAATGAGAAAGCACACTTTCTGTTTCTTAAAATATTGCAGCTGAAGAAAGAACTTTCTGTTCAATACTTAAATGAAACTGAATAATCACCTGTTGTCTCTGCAACCCAGACAAAGCTTTGTTTGACAAGTTTGCTTTGTATGTGCTCACATAACGACAACAACAAGAACAACAACAACAACAACAACAATAATAATAATAATAATAATAATAATAATAATAATAATAATAATAATAATAATAATGTACTTATAACAGAATCTCAACCTGTGGTGCCCACAGAAAGCCATGGAATGCTTGCTTAATTGAAGTGTGGTTTTATAACAACAATCATTACTTCATTCATTAATTTACAAAGTTACATATATCACATTAGAAACAAATAATAGTTTTAAGTAAAACATTTGTTTCAAGTAGTAATAAATTGAAAGCAAAATTAGGGTTCTTAAAGAGCAGCTCTGAGTAAAAAAGTTCATTGACAAGCAACATCAATGGATGCTTTTTAAGTAGTAACACCTTTGCAATATCATAAAGCACCAAACGCTTGTGTTTAGTGTCCCTTTATGATCCAGCGAGTTCAATTGCAATTAATAACAAAATGGTGAGAATGAGTCATTCTGACATTTAATACAAAGATGATGTCTGTGCAGAAGTTATGAGCTGATGTTAAACATTGCATGTCAGTAGATTTTCTTATATGAAACTAATGTATTTGCAACATTTTCAGAGAATTAAGCGAGTGTCCCAAGACTTTCTGTGAGCGCTGTATATTAAATCAGAGGTGAAATAAATAGGGAAGAATACAAAAAGCTATAAAGTTTGTTCAGCAATAGTAGCACTAGCAGTAGTTGTAGTATAATAGTAATAAAAAGACTTATTTTGATTGCTTCTAACTGCTGAACTGTTGAAACAGCATATGATAGAACATTCCAGAACAAAGAGGCATGAGGCCAGGAAGCTCCTTCTCACTCCGCTGCAGCCATGAGCGGGATTGGTCACCACTGAAAGACTAATTACTAATTGCTGTGAGGTCTGTGGAGTCCTTGAGCCTGTTGGGTTTTTGAGCACGGCCCTTAACCCGGAAAGCTGCTTCAGGGGTGTCACATGCATGACCGACCCCAAGTCTCACCTCTTTATGTGGGTCTTGTTTCAGAGAAGGAGGGTAGGAGAAAGACTGATTCTGGGAGGGGATGCAAGTTAATTATTCATAACTTTAATAATTAATAATTTAAATGCAAAGATCTATTTTTTGTGGCGGGGGGGGGGAGGGGTTGACAAATGGGGCCAAATTAAATATTGGGGGGTACAAGACACCCCCATCCCCCCTGGGTTCTACGCTCTAGCTGAGAGAGTAAGGTCACCAAAGACAACCAAACACCAAAGAATGAATGTCTGTACCTGTTCTTGTACAATGGCAAATAAATTGTTGTTGATATTGTTGTTGTTGCTATTGGTATTATTAGTAATAGCAATAGTACTATTGTTGTTTTTGTTGTTATCGTTATTATTATTTTAGACCTTGGGAGGAAACTGGAGTACCCAGAGGAATTGCTCACAGACACAGAGAGAACAATAAAACTCCACATACAATGAGCTAAGGTCACCCACCACACTGAGGCCCCCCAGTGAGTAGTTAAAACCCCTAGGATGTGTGGCATTATCAGTATGTGGCCAACATGTTTGGAGACACGCCACTTACCTGCAGGGTGGCAGCGCTTGTAGACCAGCAGAGCAATCAACAGGGAACCTGCTGGGGTCACGGCAGCCAAGAGAGTCCAGCACGCAGGAAATGAGGTCTGTGACGTCGGACCTGCAGCAAAAACCGCAAACTGGGGAGCCGCTAATTTGTGAACAACAGACATTGCCCATAGTGTGTCTGGCAGCCCATCTGGAACATGCCGCCCCAGCTGGGAACAGGCTCCAGGCTCACCATGTACTGGGCAAGTGGTCGGAAGAAGGATGGTTATGTAGACTTTATAAGGCTGATGTGGGAGGAAACCCATAATAGTACAGGGAGAGGATGTGCACCTGTATATCAACAGGCCAGATTCAAACCCCCAACCCTTGGACCACAGCGCCACCCAGTGAGAAGCTGTGACATTTGCAAACTGATGCTCTATTCACTATAATACAAAGAGTACTGCAGTAAAACACAGAGTTCTGTGTTTTTTAAAGGATTGAGCTGGATGAAATCATGTCTATGTCCATCGATCCATTTTCAAAACCCACTATAATGCCGGGTCCTGGGGGTCTGGAGCCTATCAATGGGTGCAAGACAGGAAATAGCCCAAAGATGGGGTGCTAACCAATTGCAGAACGCACACCATTCTCACCTACAGACAATCTGCCAACTTCAATTGACCTCCGAATGTTTTTTGGCAGTGGGGAGAAACTTGAACATCTGGTGTATGTGGCTCAGCCAGTTAGGACGCTGTTCCTGTAAGCTGCTGGTTCAAATTCCATGTCTTGCAGTGGGATTTCGCTTGGAGCACAGCCGCTATCCCTAATCGCTCCAGGGACTGGCTGACCTTGCTTTCTCAGTTTTGTGCCACTTCGGATAAAAGCATCTGATAAATAAATGGTACAAACATATCACCTTCTGAAAAGGAGCTTACCTGCAAAAGTTAGGAGCTCCCCTGAACCAAAGACCAGCGTCCCATCGAGTCGTACACAGCAGAAATAGATCCCCAGGTCTGCTTCACCGACTTCCTCGATCCATAGATTCATAAGCCCTGTCAGATTGTCTTTAATGACTGTGAAGCGGTCTTCTCCCTCATTGAACTCGACCACTATTTCTTTGTTCATATCTGTTTTTGAGATCCCCAGCGTAGTGATTTCCTCTGAGTGCTGTCGGATCCATGTGATCTCAGAGCGGTTTTTGATGTTGCAGGGCAGAGCCACCTTATTTCCAGGCAGAACCTGGCGCAGGGCATACAGTGCTGAGGGCATGACCCCAGTGGAGACCCCTGAGCAGACAGAAATAGAGAATAAACATTCAAATATCCATATACCTATCCAATCACAGAAGCTGATTATATAAATTATTTACTTACACCAAATAAGAAAGGTAAGATTAAAACGCATGTAAGTCATGTCTTTTTCAGCCGCGATTGTGGTGAAGCTGCTGAGCTCCCAGTTAATGAACTTTTGTGTTTTTTCTATAGATCACGGAAGTGGTTTTGCGCGTATACGCATATACTATAGTTTAGGACCCCCAGTCCAAACCGCATTATTGACTTGACAATGCAGTTCTAGTTAATTAGAACGGAAAACGATAAACGGATTCTTCAAATAGATTTAGATATAGGTTTCGTTTCCTCTGTATGACCTGATACGCTTCCCTTTATAACACGGGCACTATTACGTATAGCAGCCTCGATCCTCTGCATGGAAGAGAGACGACGCGCGGGAGGGCATGATGTCCAGGTAGAATCGCTATTATTTTTAATGCTTGTCGTTTTGAGATGAAAATAAATAATTTGAGTAACCAAGCTATGAAACTGAACATACAAGTTTTTTTTCATTACGTGTCTTTAATCGTACAAATTTCACAAAAAAATGTATTTATGTATATTTTTTTTCATACGATGACATTTTATTTTATTCACCGTAATGAATGAAATATCAAATGTACATTTTATAATTCCAAAATATTTACATGAATTTACTTAAGTGAAACAATTATTTTACATTGATTTTTATCTATGATGCACTTCGATATTGTTAGAATACAATTTAAAAATATCAGTGGCCAAGGACGTAACTTTGGCTGGAACATTGCGGGGGTTGAGATCATTACGG
>JAODKE010000051.1:11009864-11037510 GCA_026779605.1 Mormyrus hasselquistii
TAAGGCAGTTCTGAAGGCGAAAGGGGGTCAAACACCATATTAGTATGGTGTTCCTAATAATCCTTTAGGTGAGTGTAGATCTCGTACTGAAAGCATTAACTATGTGTTAACTATGAGGACTTTAAACTCTTGTGTGTGTGATGTGCAAGATCAAAGCAGGCTACTTTGATCGCATTCTCTACATAACATGTCAATGACAAATATGACTGAACTTATTTATTACTGCTTCGTCTTAATATCATATATGTTAATGCCATACGCATCGCTTAAGTCCCCAAACATACATCATTGGTAAATACTCTCTACACAACAAAATATAGTGTCAGCGTAAAATATTTTGAAGCACTGTGGTTGCAACATTTAAGGTAGTTATTAAAAATGTCAACTTTATCCGTTATTAACGGCTAGGGTTACCTGCCTTTTATATTTTAGGCTTACCTGGGTTACAAGGCTTGCTACTCATTGCTTAGAATTTTTTACATTATTATGTTCTTAAACTTGTATGGTACTCAAGAGCAATCCTATCCTGATGTTTATGGATATTTTTAGATTGAGGGGAAGAGAAGAAACGTTTCAAAATTCAGCTCAGATTAATATTCTGACATTTCTTTAATTCATGGCGGATTCAGTAACCCCGTGCTAACTCGGGACCTAAATAATCTTGATGACAAAATCACTAATAGACTCAAACATGAACAGCATCCCAAGCAGTTCGTCTGTGCCCTTTCCTCCATGTCCTCCTGCGTCAGCGCATGCTCCCGTACCTGACCTGGCCTTGCATATAGTACCACCATGGTTTGCTGTGCTGCACGGGGATGATCCAGTCGCTCACAAGATGGAGTAGAATGTATGATTTTGGGAAGAAGAGAAAAAAAAATGGTTGTCTGAAGTTAACATGAGAAATTTAACTGTAGCCTAACTAACTAAAGACTGCAAAAAGGGAGGTTATTATATTCAAATACTGCATTTACACATTTTTACAAAGACCACATTCGGGAAGCTTTGTGTTTGGTTCAGTAGAAACCATGAAGGGGAAGATCGAGGCTTGTAAAACGCTGGAAGCGGAGATCACACCCTCCAATATTATATGTAACTAATGTTTAAATCCCGCCAGCCTGAAAAAAACACGTTTACATGTTACAATTTTGGATGAAATAGCATTAAAACAACGTAATTTACAATTTCGTGTTACGTGTCACTAACTTTATCCAGTCTATAACCTTCTCCGTTAACGTTCCCTAAATACAGCAATTTAGTGGGGCATAATCCGTTAAAATACTTTAATGCACGTTAATGTGATACTGAGATCTATTTTTTAAAACGTCTTACTCTTCAAAGGTGCATCACAAATAGTCTATTCTGCTGCTACTCTACTGCGCTGATATTATCTGAATCCAACTTCGCGGAATCATTGACAGGCTTCGCGATCCGCACTGCTGTAAAAATAGAGGGTATACTGCGTATGTACGCGCCTGTTAGTGTAGCAGTAGAAAATAAATTGTGACGACATTAAGGGGAAACTCCGAATTTCAGAGTAGCCACACTGACAAGTCAGGCAACCCCATAGCACCTTCAAAACAAGATCTCTGGTGTCCCCCTCCCAGCATCTACAGTGTGTGTTACGTATTTTTTCCCTATGCAGCAATTCACTGTTGATGCATGATACTTCTTTATATGGAAACGTGGATTGGAAACGGGTTATTCATCTGACTCTCTTAATACTCAGCCACAAAGGGATGATTAATACAGAAAGTTAAAGTATTTGTGATACAACCCAACCCCTTTCTGTGAAACTGCATAAGTACTGACGCGTTTAGGAGCTGGAAGATGAAGACTCTTTGCTGTCCAAAACGCATGTCTCACTCAGCCAGAACCAATCGCCAGAAGTTTTTATTTCATCTGTTGTGTCCTGCAGTTTAGCAAGCAGGATGTTAGTCTGGGTGCTTTATTGTGCCAACACTTTTATTTTGCCAAGTGGAGCTTAAGCTCCTCTTATTACTTGAGATATACTCTTTATTCACCGTTTTAGATTATTGCACCATTAAGCCGGAGCCGACCGGTTAAGTTAACTGAAATAGGAGAGATAAAGAGAGGAAAAGAGGAGGGGGAGAAGCAGGAGAAGGAAAAAGAGAGAAAGACAAGAGAGAAGAGAAGAAAAAAATGGGGGTCAGATAGAGAAAAACAAGGAGAGAAAAATAATACACGACAACTCAGGAAAAAGTAGAGCAAAAGGAAAGAGTAACGAAAGGTCAGTTTCTGCATTTTAGTACTAGACATTGTATCATCGCACCAGCTGCTGTATCTGAAAAACAAGATCCAGGTGCACACATGAAAAGTATACATACTGAGGGAATAAATCTATAAGACTGAAATTGAGGGAATGATTCTATACGGCTATAACTAATCAAAACAAGTAGCAAATATGCAGCAAATGCTGATGCATAATATTTCCTTATATGGAAAAGTGTATTGGATACGGATTATTCATCTGACTCCCATTACTCTGTCAGAAAGGGTTGATTCATACAGAAAGAGAAAGTATTTGTGATACATCCCAACCCCCAACTGCATAAGCACTGACGGGTTTAGGAGCTGGAAGACGAAGACACTTTGCTGTACCAAACTTATTTGTCTCACTCAGCCAGAACCAATCGCCAGAAGCTTTAGAAGCCGTAACTTCAGAAACTCAGCATCATGCCGCCGCACCATTTGGCCTACGAGGCACTTTCAGCCCTTACAGGACATGACATAAAACCAATTAAAGAATTTTGTCCTTTTCGTTCGGGAACACCAGCACCAGATCTTCTAACCCATCAGGAATTCATCCACCATGCCTTGTTTTCAAGTAGACATGATGACTTTGAAGGATTGGCTAAATTCTTTGTTGGTCAGCGATCTGCCGAGAATGCATCCATACGCAAGGAGCTGTTCGTACATGAAGAAGAGTTCTTCGATCCATGGTACGATTTTGACTTCACCCATATAAATGATGGAGCAACACAGTTTAAACGAGGGAATGAGCTGTACAAGAGGCCCTGTGGATGGAACCGAATCGCGCTGAAAGTGCTAGACAAATACAAGGATGGAAACGGATGGTTGGGAACCGGACCTGATGCCTGGCCCGTCTCCTACCATGGCACTTCCATCGAGGGAGCCAAGGAAATCATCCAGAGTTACTACAAAAGTGGTTCACGTCAACGTTACGGAAGAGGAATCTACTCAACACCAAAAATAGAATCGGCGATTTTTTATACTTCGACTTTCACCTCAAAAACAACTAAGAAGACCTACGAAGTTGTTCTGCAGAACAGGATCAACCCCCAGAAGAGAAAGATTACCGAATGGTCTGACTACTGGCTGGTGCCAGTTCCAGAAGGAACAGCTCAGGCTGATGAGATGATAATAGTGCAAAGTGCCATCCGTGCTTACGGTCTGCTTCTGAAAGAAGTGAGCAATTAATCCTACTGAAAAATATGAGAAATGTCTATGGTTTAGAATTGTGGAATTCCTGTTCATGTTAGGAAAACTGAGAAATTGAAAGAGCATTATAAAAATGTCACTCTAAAAATGTAATTTTCACTGTGGTTGAGCTAACTGTACCTATGTGACGTCTCTGCAGAAGTTTGCGTTTTATTTGTGCGTGTCCCCTCTTTTCGGTGACTTGCTGTACTAGTTATAAAGATGTTAGTTCGCTTTTTTGTAGTACTTTAAATTAAACAGATGCATACAAACCCAGTAGCACATGAGCTGGTTGCTTCTACAGGGTTGCCAGTGTGACACCACAGGGGTGAATGTCACAAACTATGTGTGTGTCCATACATTAATATGTTGTTTTTTAATAGTAATATTATCATTATTGTTACAACTAATCAATTTAACATAATTATTATCGTTGTTCAGATAAATGGGATGGAAAACCATGTTACTAAAAGTTAAAAACTGTAATACTATTACTGATCGAGTTTGGGACCGGGAGGCGGGGGGCCGCTGTTATGGTATTTTTATAAAGGGGTTGTTTAAAAGTGCTGGATAGTACAGTTCAGGAAAGTCCCGGCTATTAGCGAGCAAACCGCTGGTACGATAGCAAATGTCATTTCAGCATCTTACCGTAGCCATCTGGCAAGTACTGTGTATTTGTTTGTTCTGACCAACTGAAAAGGAAACAACGTAAAAGCACATGAAACATGCACTTATGTCATTTTCCTGAGGAAGATGACTTGCACATATTTTTTCCTTTCCTCTTCGTGCGTCATCAAAGCTTGTGATAAACAGCTAAAACGGTTCTAATGATCACTCGCTGATAGTGATGAATTTCACCCAGACAGACTTACCTGAGGGACAAAAGAGTTTGTTAAGGGTCCTTTTCTCCAGCTCTGTACCAACCACACAGCCAGCTCTCCTCACCAGCCTGTCCAGTTGTTTGATGTTCCTCTTCCTGTTACTGCGTCCCAAGCAGATCACAGCATAGAAGAGGACGCTGGCAATGACCAACTGGCAGAACATCAGCAGCAGTTTTCTGCAGGTGCTGAAGGACCCCAGCCTCCTCAGGAAATAGAGTGCCTCTGTGTTTGCTGACCAGTCCAGCTGTAGCCCCAGGTACTTGTAGGGCCTGACTACTTCCATGTTGACCCCCTCGATAGCGACTGGTGACAGAGGGAGCCTTGACATCCTGAAGTCCACCACCATCTCTCTAGTCTTGGAGGTGTTCAGTTCCAGATGGTTTGACCTGCACCATCTCACAAAGTCCTCCACCAGGCTCCTGTACTCCCCCTCCTGTCCTTCCCTACTACACCACACAACTGCTGTGTAGACTGAAAATTCATGCATGTTAGTATACAAAACATAATGCTTTATTGTAAGGAACCTCCTAAGTATGGAGATTATGGTGACACACTCTGACTTCATCCTTCAATAGATGAGTGTTGAAGCAGAATGCAAGTCAGACACTGAAATATTTGCTCAATTCTGAAGTAAAGTATCAGAAGACAAGGCTGGTGTGCTGTGTCCTGTTTGGAGGGTACTGTTACGAGATAGTAAGTCATAATTACAAAATTATGTGTCTGTTATGCGTTTTTCTTTTTTGAATACGATGCACTTCCGTATCCATAAGGACTTGATGACAGCCTTCTTTTTTTCCGTGAATGCCCCACACCGCCCATGACCCCCACCGCCCATGCCCCTCTCCTGAAGATAATACAGAGTATTATCCACTGGCCCCAAATTTCTAAATTGCTCAGGATGGAAAAAGCTCTGAGTTGGCCTATTTTCAACACCATTGACTTTCATGGGGAAGACCTCTGCTTGCTTTAATGGAATCAAAAAGTATTTTCCATAAAAAAATACAAAAGTACACCAAACAAGTCTCTCTCTCTAACAAGGTTTAATCAAGCATTCCAATTAACAGAATGAGTGACACCCCACAACGAATAGTAAGAGACTACTAATCAGTTATTTTTTTAATCTATGCTTTAGACAGCATTGTTAATGACGACACACAACACTAAATGGAATGTCTTTATTATCCATCCATTCTGCATACCGGGGGGCCCCAGCCTGTCCTGTAAGCAAAGAGCACCTGGCAGGGAATAACCCAGGATGGGGCACCAGCCCATCGCAGTGCCTTTATTATGTACTGTTTCAATGACATACTGAAATTTAACCAGCACACCCCCATGACACACAGCTCCAGGAAACCTCTCAGCACATGTGCAAGTATGACCATGCAACAGCTGACCGACGGCATCCCCTGATTTCTTTCAAAACAAAAATGATTAAAGCACAGTCAAATACATACTTTCTGCGAGTAAATGACCAATTACATTATATCCATAAATACAAAAAAAATCCAGTTTTCCTCCTTATCTCATCTCATACTCCTCCACTCCTTCTAAATCACACACCATTCAAACACATCAATGAATGTTATTCCCTTCTTGGAATGACATTAAATTCCTGTGTCCATGAACTACACTGCACTGATTTTTCTTATGGACAGTAAATACACAGAACATGACTATGCATAGGTGAGAAATGGAGATCCACGCTGCTAAAGTCCATTCGCAGATTTCAGCTGTAGATTGTTGGTTCTCCCACAGGTACTAAGATACACATACTCACTTTTCCATTAATCTCTTTTTCATAATGCTTCACCCCAGTAAAATGCTACTCAGAAGTTGGGCTTGTGCTTCTTGACCTCGACCATGAGGTGGTGAAGATTGATGAGCTCTGAGCGAACGGCCAGGCTGCGGAAAGTGGGCTGCGAGAGGACCTTGTGGAAACCGTGGTAGTACTGGATAAGCTGAGTCAGCGCCCCCTGGTGGACAGACACATAGTTAATAAAAACGCAGGATTGCAGTAGCCTGCAGAATAATCTTAATAAAAGAATGATGGACTAGTCAGTGACAACAGGAGGAGCCTCCTTTGACCTTTGGGTTGGAAAATTCTGTGAATATCCAAAGCTGGAAACTTTCCATGGGACTTAAGGGAAATGTATGGAATATATGAAAATTGACAGGAATATATGCGAATTAATAGGAATGAACTGGAAATTTGCAAAAGTGCAAGTTAGCCTATAACAGGGAACTTAAACGTAATTGAAAAAAAATCTTGATGGCATTAATAGTGATACCATTGTGTGACCAAGTACTGCACTTGTGAGTAATTATGTGTGCAAAAATACCCCAAAATAAGCATCTGCACCAAAAGACACTGTTTAAAAGTCACATTCCATGTTGTATTATTCATACAGTTTGCTTTCTTTGCAGTATCTGACAGCCTGTGCAGACTTCCACCGAGTTGAATATTTCCAAAACTCCCCAGCTTAAATTCCCATGGAAAGTTTCTAAAAAGATTCCGGAAATTTACAGGAATTTTTCCACGCCCGTGCAACCCTATTTGCAGCACACACCAGATATAACTGGCCATAAGTATGAGGAGGTGAAACTCCCTGTACATGATCGCTGTGCGGTCGGTTTTATGTTGCCAATTTCTTTAAAGAAAGACTTTTTAAATGTATTTTTTGTGCACACACGACCCTGTTATGGATAAGCACTTTGGTAAGATGTACAGCATGGTATATGTGCCTATTGATATTTTTATGATTTTCTATAAGATTTCAGCAGAGGCTTTGGGAAGGACCTGTATGATGCTGGTGCCGTTCTTGAAGTTGGTGAAGGACCTCATGACGTCCTGGCTGAGAGCTTCCACAGACTGTTTCCAGGTGCTGGAAAAGCCCCTGATCAGCTGGGTGATGCGGGCTGGGCCAGAGCAGGGAGGGGCCGCGCAGGAGAGCCGAAGAGGGCATGCGAACAGGAGCGAGAGGGTCGATAACATCATCTTATTCATTAATGAACACAGAGTAGGAGTTCATGCCAGAGACAGCGAGTTACTCCATGTGCCACCAGCATTTCCGGCCTCACCTTCATCATTCTTCAGCCTGTCCAGCTGTCCCTTCTCCATCAGAGCCTCGCTCTCCTTCACAAAGGCAATCATTCCCCCGAAAGGAGGGGACAGGATCTCCTCAATGAACTCCTACCAGAAAATATCACAGACACGAAGCAACAAGATCAAGACTTTTGTTTGCATTCACAGCCTTTGTTGTTCAGTGCATCACCTTCTAAACTGTGGACAGTAAAATTATTCAGTTATAATATCCTATGCTACAGCAGCATCCCATATAATCAAATCTCACAGTTTCATTACTGGACAAATGCATTACAATTCCACTGTCAAGATCTGCAGTACTGATGAAGGGGGCGCCACCCTGCAGTGCGCACCCATCTTACCTGTGTTCTGGCCAAAAGAAGCTGCTGGAAACCCTCCACCTCTTTACTGTCGTCGGCTGCTCTCTCCTGATGGACAAGGAGGACAGAGAGGACAACATACAAATATATGCAGAGACCATGAGGATACGGCATTATCACTGGGAGTACAGTCCCTACACCATTTACTCAATGCCTTATCCATCTATAATAATGTAATACACCATTAATTACATATTTCTTCTGTTACAGCTCAAGCTATAACAGAAGCATGAATTACACTGATATCCATTTGATTTAAAGAAAACATTATATGAGCTGTAATGTAAAACAAGTACTCCAGATGATCTAATTCATTAATTTAAACGAACGAGGTTCACAAGCCATAGGTCACCATGAGAACGCTGAGCATCATGTCGTAGTTGTTGATGAGGAAGATGAGCTGGTCCCGCCTGGAGGGGAACTCTGCTGCCATCTTCAGGACAAAGTTCTCTACTTCAACCTATAAAAAAAAAAAATAATAATGCTCAAATTACCAGTACACCGTAACTAAACTCCCTATTTGAATTTCATGAATGAAACTTTGACAGTGTGTAATGCTGAACAAATTGGCTATGAATTTGCATGGCTAGGTGAGGTTGTATCTACAACCAGCCTGGCAGAGGTTTGGGTTTCACTAAAAGGAAGGCTGCGTAGGTCAGAGCGGTAACACCACACTGCCGTACAAAGGTCAAGGGTGTCGGGTTTCACCCCCAACAGTGACGTACCTGCAGCTGACCAAGCAGTGCGTTGGTCCTCTCGTTGGGAAATGTCTGGTTGATGCTGACGATGGCCGATGAGAACTCAGCGTAACGGCGCGTGATCTGGAAGAGAGAGTGTGGATCGGCGTGTTAGCAGAACGCTGTGGCAGTGTGTAAAAATGTGTGGAGGGATGGAGTGTAGTATGCCCATGCTGAGCGTAGTACACACTGCAGTACATACTGACATAGCAAATACAAATGCAGAGGGCAGTGTGCGTGCAGTATAAACACTGACATCTGAGGCTTGATTTCAAGTATTATATTTATGGAGGACAGGGAAACGTATCAAGTTTGGTGTTTGCATATAAGTACATAGTGAGCTGTATACATTTACAGTTACATATTTAGCAGGCACTTTTGTCCAAAGTGACATTTAAAAACGAGGCACTGCAAACATGCATGTCGTCAAGAGAGTCAACTAGGCATAAATGGAGCAAGGTTGAGCTTCCAAAGAATGCTCAGGTATGAGTGTCTCCATAACACTTCACACTACCCTGTCCCATCTGGAAAACATGAACTGTTATGCCAGACTGTTGTTTGTGGACTACAGCTCCGCATTTAACACCGTCATCCCATCCCAGCTCAGCACTAAACTCCTGGATCTGGGGCTTAGCTCTTCACTGTGCAACTGGGTACTGGATTTCCTCACCGACAGACCTCAGCAAGTGCGTATTGGCGGAAAAACCTCCTCCATCATCACCATCAGCACTGGCACCCCGCAGGGCAGTGTGCTGAGCCCCCCGCTTTGCTCTCTCTACACCCATGACTGCGTAGCTAAGTACAGCTCCAACACCATCCTCAAGTTTGCTGACGATACCACCGTAATAGGTCTGATCAGCGAGGACGATGAGACGGCCTACAGGGTGGACGTCAGACTCCTGGAAGAATAGTGTCAGGACAACAACCTCACCCTCAACATCAACATCAACATCAACAAAACTGAGGACATGATTGTGGATTTCCGCAACAGGCAACAGAGCACAGTCCCATCTACGTCGGAGGTGAGGCTGTGGAGCAGGTCAGCAGCTTTAGGTTCCTCGGAGTCCCTCACTGATGACCTCAAATGGTCAAGTCACACTGCGGCAACAGTCAAGAGAGCACAACCACACCTCTACTTCCTCAGGAGACTGAAGAAAGCCTGGATGTCCCTCATAACCCTGTGCAGATTCTACAGGTGTCCTGTGGAATCCATCCTGACAGGTTGCATCACATCCTGGTACAGCAGCTGCTCTGTTCAGGACAACAGAGCTCTGCAGCGGGTGGTGAACTCAGCACAGAAGATCACGGGCACACAGCTCCTTGCCATCCATGACATCCACACTACAGCCTGTCTCAGGAAAGTGAACCGTATCAGGAGGGACCCCAGCCAACCTGCACTGTCACTTTTCACCCTCCTTCTATCTGGGAAGCGACTATAGTCCATTTGGATCCACACCTCCAGGTTTAGGAACAGTTTCAACTGCAATCAGACACATGAACAATCAGTAACCTTTCTGTCACTGTCTCTATTTATTCCTGGGACTCTTTATTTATAATTCACTTCATCATTACATTCACTTGTCATCCTGTTGTCTAGCCGCCTTGTCGTCTATGTTCACTGTCTGCAGGAGCACATGCAAGCAAGCATTTCATTGTACACGGTACTCGTACTTGTACACGTGACAATAAATAAAGAATTGAATTGAATAGAATTGAATTGAATATTACAGTAGAAGCTACAAAACAACTTCTAACAGAGCAAGAACCTAGTAAGATTATTCAAGGACCAGAAGTGTAATATAGCATTCAGGGAACATAGAGGGGCATCAGGCTAGGAAAAGAATTCATGGAACAGATATGTCTTGAGGAATATATAAATACAGTATGAATAAATGTAGTGAGTATTGATACTGACATAGTGAGGCCTGGTGTCCAGAACACCCAGCTTCTGTGGGTCGGTGTCACGGATGCTCTGGATATTCATCTCCAGGATCATCTCAAACCTCGGCCACAGAAGCTCCAGCACGGCCTCCCAGTACCTACTCCGGGAGAGAGCCATGAGGGATCGCTGCACTAGGAAGCAGCCTCACACGCAAACACACGGTGTTCAGGCACTGACTTGTCCAGAGCGGGGATGTTCCTCTTGGCTGTGATGGCCTTGAAGCGAAGGATGATGTGGATGCACAGGAATATAGCGATGCTGTCGTAGCAATCCGACACGTAAGTGGACATGCTTTTCTGGGGGGAGGGGGGTCCAAGAGAGAGGAAGGTGCTAAGAATATGCCAACCACCACTGGCAGCTTTTAGCTTTCACCATCGCTGTCGCTTTTACAGGCAAGCCTTCCTTGCTTTTGCTCTCCATCATATGGTGTATTTATCAAGGATTAATTTAGGACCACAAGGAACAGGATCCTCCTACCAGGAACATGCTGAGAGTCTTTCCCATGATGCAGTTGAAGAGGTCCAGTGCAGAGTTGCCTGCCACCATGAAGAAGTCGGACAAGAAGAGGAACTCCCGGCAGCCATTGTCCAGAAGCGCGTAGTGCTGGCTGCGGAACAGCGTCTCGTAGGGGTACTGAAAGCACGTGAGGGGGGTTAACTATGGGAACTTTAAACTCTTCTGTGACTGATGTGCAAGAACAGAGCAGACAAATGAGAAAAATTATCAAATCCATTTGCTACTATTTTGTCATGTCATGTGTTTATGTCATAGCTATTCCTAAACATTCCTAAAGAAATATCATTAGGAAATGCTGACTGACGGCTTTGTGCACAGCAAAGCAGTGTGTCTGTGGAATATTTTAAAACACTGTGGTGGAAGTAAATCTGAAGGCTGTTCCTGAAGGAAATAGCCAACACCAGGCCTGTGAATGACAGCAATTTCTTGCAAATAGCTGAGGTTAAGAGAGATGATCTGTATTCTTACCCTGCAGTCTCCTCTCTGGGCCGTGTGGGGGATGAGGATAGGCCCCTCCAGCTCTGTGGGGCTCAGTATCGCCCCCCGCTGGCCCAGAGTGAAAATGGTGTTCCTGCTCTTCAGGGAAGGTTTGGAAAAGAAGCGTGCAGCAAGGTCAAGGTCGATGACTTGGTTATAGACCACAGGTACATGAAAGAGAGGGGGGAACCCAGCACTAAAACAGAGTGTGTGTGTCCTGCAGTCTCTCAGGGTAAAGGATATCCTTCTTAGCCGTGTCCTCCACACCCATCAGGTCGTCTTTATCTGCCACTTCCTCATACTGTCAAGATACAGAAGAATGCAAAAGAGTCAGATGGCGCTCGTCCTAACTCACACTCACTGAAAACAATATTTAAAAACTAACAAATGATACTTCTGGAATTAATTATACATTTTTATGCACCTTGTGACAATGCATTATGTAAAAACACAACAAAATGTAACAAATCACTATATAAATTTAGATATATTTAGGTAAATTTTCAGGGATGCATTTCCAGAAAGCTTTGAGATGCCAAGTCGTTTACTACATTGTATTTAAGATCATTCGTTGATTAATGAGTGTTTCTCAAAACCCTTCGTAAGTAAAAGTAGTTCGTAACGTCATTCGTAAATTTACAAGTAAACCAACCCACTCGTGATTTTCTGTGTTGTTCTTTATTTGAACTTTTGTCTGCTATTCTGCCACAGAGACACAAAAGTCACCCGAAATGGATTAAAGAAATACACTGATGCTCGAATACTAATAATAATATGATAATGCTACAATATAGAATTATAATGTAGGCTATAGATTTTTTTGATTATGTAATGCAGTTATTAAATAATGTGTTCTAACATGGTGTTACAACACATTGTGTAATAACACCGCTGTATGTGATGAAAATTTGTTACATTTCGTTATATAATGCGTTGTTACACACCTGTATCATCATCTGCTCCCCCATGCATCTCCAAATCGTGTCCCCCTAAACATCTACAAGTTCCCCCTCCGCCCTTCCTTTCCCCTCAATCTTCCAGTTTCCTTGTGTTCCTTCTCGCTAGAGCTACATGTTGTGTGATGTTAATATCGACATTGTACGTTACACACATCACAAAGACTGTAGTAGTCAGCTGGAGTGAGACCATCGATAAGTTATGCTAATGCATTTTACCCAGTCAAAGACAAGAACTGCAAGCTTTGCAATTTTGATGATTATCTAGTATGTATCTCAATACCAGTTTAGAGCCGCTGTTTTTGCACACGCTCTGCGTACGCTCTCAGAGCCAATCAAAATCATTTTCATCCTTGTTGTCGGACTCACTCCAGTGCATTTGTGAGAAATTCAACAAAATGGCTGATGAGAAAAGTGAACAGGAATTTTGGATTCCATGGAGACGACACTGAACCAAAACAGGTGATTTGCTGGCACTGGCAGCACCAAATACCACCACAATTTTTATTATTACTGTTGCAATATTAATCACAAAAATGTTATATATTTTGACGATATTTCTTTTCAGTGCTGTGCAGCCCTAGCTCTCGCTCTTCGTCCCGGCCCCCCCCCCCCCCTCACCTGCACTTTCATCAGCCTTCCACTGTAGGACTTGAAATAACTGTAGTAGATCCTGCTCATGGTGCCCACGTATTCGTCTCGGATTTCTTTAGCTACCTGCCTCTCGTTCGCCAGCAAAAACTGGTAGAAGAACCTGCATGGAAAAGACGCGGAAGTTTTGTGAAGCTAGCGGGTTATGCACTGCCTTGCACGCTGTACAGATGGCGAGTTTCATTTGAAATGGATAAGAGTTAGAGTTAAGCTTAGGGTATATTTTGACCCTGGCTAAGACAGATGCTTGTTGGTGGCCGTTACCTATACTTCAGGAGAGTATTCTGTGGAATCTGATAGTTGGTCATGGGTTTTCTAAAGGAGTAAATCTTTTGCAGGATGAATTCCCGGATTTTTGTGACAGCCTGATATACAAAAAAATTATCAAACAATTAATTCTCCATATCTGTTCCACAACATCCATATGCTACATTCCCCCCCCCCCCCCCCCTTCCGAGTCCAGCTGATCACAGTTCATCCTTCTAACTGGCAGAGGTGGACATTTCAGGTCCAGAAAGTAAAAATCCAGACCACAGTTTTGTTTCAACCATCCAATTAAGCAGAACCAGTTTTAACTGGTTAGTTAAAACAAAATCTTGGTCTGGATTTTTACTTTCTGGATCTGAAATGTCCAACTGTGCTAACTGGAGTCGCTACTTCCCTTCCCATTATCTCTTCCTAATCAGCACCTTGATCTTGAGGCGATCCACAATGTCCTGGATGTCAGAGCAGGCCAACGTCTCACGGAAGCTGAGCTCCTTGGCGAAGTTGATCTTGTTGTTGAGCTCGTGGAGCTGTTCCAGGAACTCCTGTTCCGTCACAGGGCTGTCCAGGATGACCCTGGGAACCATGATAGTGGGAGGTGTAGAAACGTATGATAAGCAATGCTGGCTATTTCTGCACTGCACTGCACTGCAAGATCTGCAGTTACACAGGAACCAAACTAAAAAGACAAGGAAGGCTGAGCTGCAGTTGGGACTCAAGGACCAAAATGAATCAATGCACATAAAGCATATATACCAACTTAAACAAAACATACAAGCCTACAAATTTACTAAGCAAGTAATATTATATATAATCCTTGCAATACTTTTGTAGTACATACAGACACACAGATATCCACTTCACGCGATCCTAAGGTTACTGCTTGCACACGAACAGAGTGTCCTCCTTACGAGATCATGGTGCTGGGCACCACCAGCTCGTCCACTAGCTGGCTGAGGTGGCTCCGCACAGCCTGGCGGTTCTTCAGCCGCACGTTCATGCTGACCGACTGCTGCTGCAGCGTCTGGATCTCACTGCTGATGGAGGAAAGGTCACTCTGGAACCCGCTGAGCATTTCTTCCATGCGCTGGCCAGAAGAGGAGAGAGGAAACGGTTCCGCGCACATGGTAATCAATATGATGATATTTTTTTGTAGAAAAATTTGTACAGTCATTTCCCATTGTGGGGATCCAAAAAATGGTCCCCACAAAGTCAAAATAACAGGTTTTTAATCACATTGTGGTGACATTCGGTCCCAACAATGTAATGTATACCTGGACCACACACATATACTGTACACACACACTTCTGAATAACACGAAGATCTCAGACACTTTCCTACCTCGAGTATAGAATCACAGGCTGTGATCTGGTTGTGCAGAGAGGCAATATTCTGGCTTTCCTTAATGTCTGGCACAGGATGAGTTACAGATTGTACTTCTTACATGACATCTAATGCATAGTATTTCAATCACTCGATCACATAACAAAAACTCAATCCTCTCCCCTCAATCCTCTTTCCTTTAGTGGGAAAGACTTTAAGGATACAGTCCTTGATTGAAGCCTGCTCAATGCGCTGCAGTTCTGTTTCCACCTGCTTGGAGTACTGCCTGAGGTCTACACCCTACAAAAGTCGGAATGACTATATTGAAACTTTTTGCAGATATGCATTGTATCACGAGAGTTTAGTGCCATATTTGGGAAATGTGCGCAGACAAGAGGTTCTGACTCACAGTTTTCAGTGCTTCTTTCACCAAATCATCTTCAAGATTGGCTTGAATATGAACTGAAAGCAGACAAAACATGAACTCAGCATCGGCAAAAATGCGTTGAGTACCTAAACTGGTCACCTACATGGATCAAGCATACTTCAAATTATCAGAGAAATATATCGTAGACTTACTGTCCACTTCGTCCAAGATAAATTCATCTGTAGTTAGATCTAATTCTCCCAGGTTGAGATTTGGGAGCGCCTCATATTCAGATTTCATCTACATAAAATCAGAAATATATTGTCAGATACTTCATACAAATTATTTGCGACGTCTTGCGTACATGCTCTTACTATATGGCAAATGCTCTAAAATGGCCAATTATTCCTTAAATAAAACAATTAAATCAACTACAAACTGCATAAATTACACAGACATGCCGTTCCGGTTTTTCAGATAAGCAGAAAAGATGTAAATACTGACAAACCACCTAAATGAACAGATATGAAACTGACGTACTTGACAACAGCGATTTTCATTTAACGAAAGTAAATGTTCATTGCATGACATCGTTAGTGACACTTAACAGTAAATAACAGAAATACAAATGTTAAATACCTCGTCTTGTAAATATCCCATAACATTAGCCGTTGAGCTAACAACTGTGTTTACATCCGAGCCAGAGTTGGTTTCTACTGCCTCCGCCATTGCTGTCACTGACCGCTGTCCAAGCGTCCGAGTAAACTAAATAGAATTCCCAAAGTTAATGTTTCATCTACCTAATGACGCGCTAAACTTACACAGAAAAATATTATGCCCGCATATGTCTAAGACAAGTACAAGTTGCAGCAAGTGGACAATGGTGTTTCCACACGAACACTTTCCCGGCACGGAATCACTTCCGGCGTGAGTCCTCCGAAATGATATAATTGTCTCGCGAGATGTCGTGCGCTTCCTCTTCGAAACGGAATCTGCCTCCAAGATGGTGAGTGTGAGAATTGGGCAGTAGTATGGAATATAAAATATCTGGTTTCATCCATTTTATATGAAATCATACGATGTGAATAAAAGTATGAGAATGTTCCCAAAACTGTATTTTTCAATTTTTGTTGATTATTAGTTGGGTAGGAAGTAACGGTGCAAAGAACTGCACTTTAGATAGTTGGATATGAATTCGGTGCAGTGTCAGGCCGACTCCATTTAACGTAATGAAGCGGGATCTCACTTTAGTTGGCTTTATGGCACATTGCATACGTAACCCCTACAAATTAAAATGCGTTTTGATTAGTAACTATTACCCCTACTTCCAGCTGTCCGGAATTGAACATAGTAAAATACTCACGTGTCCTACATAGGTTTACTTAGTCGTTGCTATATCTTGGATTAATTTGGCTATTTTGCTGTGTGTATGTGTCATGGTGTTTTGCTTTGTTTTCCTTTTTAGTCTTTGGTGATTCCTGAAAAGTTTCAACACATCCTTCGTGTTCTTAACACGAACATCGACGGGAGGAGGAAGATCGCCTTCGCCATCACTGCCATCAAGGTTCGTGTTGCCGAGTGACTGCCCACTGCAAACCGGACGATGTGTAAATATGAAGGATTTTGTAACAGACCTATAGAGATATCTCACGTTTCGAATCCCTTGCAGGGCGTCGGTAGGCGATATGCCCATGTCGTTCTCAGGAAGGCCGATATTGACCTTAACAAGAGGGCTGGCGAATTAACTGAGGATGAGGTACGATTTGGGGCATCATAGTTTGGTGGAGACTTGCATCTTCCAGTGTCGTGGCGAAATTATCCGTTGGAAAAAATAACCTGACTTTTTCCGGTAGGTTGAACGGGTCGTGACCATTATGCAGAACCCACGCCAGTACAAAATCCCTGACTGGTTCCTCAACAGGCAGAAGGATGTCAAGGATGGCAAGTACAGCCAGGTATGTTGGTGTAATTTTGAGAAAATAAAATTGTTCACAAAGGGCTATCTAAGCTCTGCACTCCTTTCCTTTTGCATGTTTTAAATTAAAAGTAACGAACGGCTCAGGTGTTGCTGTGAATTGAGGAATTAACAGTAGATTTTATCCAGTTTAATCCTCGTTCTCTCTGAATACTTGATTGTATTCTAAGCAGAGCTACCTAGAATTGGTTCTATTATAAAGCATATTTGGGTGCCTTACATTGCTCTAAGTATACAAATGCTTTCACAGATTCTTGCCAACGGTTTGGACAACAAACTGAGAGAAGATCTGGAGAGGCTGAAGAAGATCAGGGCTCATCGTGGTCTCAGACACTTCTGGGGGTAAAAATCAATTCCTGGATTTGTGGTTTTTATATTATGGCTTTATTTGTGTAATTGAAGTAATGTGTAGCTCTGACCTTAGCTCTGAATCAAAATAGTGCATCAAGATTGTTTAGAGAGTTGAAATTGCCATGCAAGGCGCCAACCTGCTCACCGGGAGCAATTAGGGGTTCAGTGTCTTGCTCAAGTCAGGAGGAATCAGGGCTCGAACCTGCAACCCTCCGGTTACCGAACGATAGCACTACCTCCTGCGCCACCATCTTCCCCATCACCTCTGAATAATATTGAACTCCTAGAAATTGCTAGTTTTCTATTAAGTGATATCATGTGCTGCCTAGTGTGTCCTCTTCCAGGCCACGTACCTGATAAGCAGTGTGCCTCCGTTGAGGGTGTATTTGTGGAAATGAGTGGAATTCACAGGCTGCCTCTCTCTTCACAGTCTGCGTGTGCGTGGCCAGCACACGAAGACCACCGGCCGCCGCGGTCGCACCGTTGGTGTGTCCAAGAAGAAGTAAACTCATTGTCTTTGTCAATAAACACCACAGTTCACTGTCTTCTTGTCTAGAGTCTCTGTTGCCTGTCCCTGTGCTGGGCACTTGGATTTCAGTTGTAGTTACCTTACATTCCTTTGTAAGGTCTATCAGCAACTTTTTGTGGTTGAACAAATGGGATTTATGGATCTGCTTGGTTTTCTGACCTTGTTGAGAAGTGATTTAGACCAGTACATGCAGTATTTTAAGAACCAACGCTATTATTACTGTGCTGGTTATTGGTAAGTTTATTCTGTCATTGTGAACTGGGTACATGGTAGAGCTTCATGTTCCTGGTCTAGAATAATCACATTTGGTTTTGCTCAAACTGCGCTCTAAACAAGATATTAACTGTTCTGAACCGGATTTCCGATCTTGTCAAACAGAAATGGCAAATGACAGTTTTACGTAATGGAAATCGTGCTGTTTACTAAATTGAGACTAATAATTTAGTCTTCACAAATTAAGCAGTTGGTTGCTAGCCAGTTACTGCAGTTAGATAACTCCACCAGCCCACAGTACTAGTTATGTCAGTTATTGGGCTATAATCTCCAACATGCACTGTTGCAGTTCGCTGTGGTTTGAAACAAAAAGATTGCTCCTTCCAGATTGGGGATTAGTTACTGCATCAAGTGCAGGAGTTCATATCTTGAGGTCTTATGAGTGTGGGAAGAACAGAGCAGGAGATAAACGGGTGTATCAAAGCAGTGTCAGCAGTTAAGTGGATGTTGTACAATTCTGATGCAGTAAGAAAGGCTGAGCCGAAAGGTGAAGCTATTGATTTACGTGTTGATCTATGTTCCTACTCTCATCTATGGTCACAAGGTCTGGGTAGTGGCTGAAAGAATATCTGGGTAATGAGCTTCTTCATAGGGTGTCTGGGCACAGCCTTAGTCTCAGTGTGAGGAGCTCAGACACATTGGGGGGGCTTTGAATAGAACCACTGCCCCACCACATCAGAAAAGAAACCAGATGAGGTGGTCTGGATATCTGACCTCCTTCCAGGAGGAAACCCTAGGGTAGACCCAGGACATGCTGGAGCGATTTCTCAGCTGACTTGAGGATGCTTGCGTGTCGTCCCAAATGAGCTAGAGGTGGTGGCTGGGGAGGGAGGTGTGGGCATCCCTGACCCCACATAAGCAGAGGACAACGGATGGTTGGTGGAACTTCTAAATTCATAGGATTATCGAGCCATTCTGATGACTCGCAGTTCCAAAATGTTACTATAGTTTTCACACCAGCCTTAAGTTTAAGCTTAACACAAAGATGCACATGTAGATGTTTCAAATGTGAAATTCACAAGATGACAATAAGGAATGACCATTCGAGCCTTCATGTTGACTGACAGACATATAGCGTATGGTGTAAAAGCATCAGGAGAGATTTAATGGTCAAACTTAGATGCCATTACAAACTTCCAGATCTCATTTTGGACAAATCTCAAACCTGGAGAGATCAGGCAGACATGCAGTTTTATTGACGCACCGTAACTGCAAAGTCAGTGTCAATACCAGATGCAGGATGAGATCACCAATCCATCACAGTGTACTCATGCAGCATCAGGACTGGATTACCCAGCCGAAACCGCCAGAGCAAGTTCGGGCCAGATTTACTGAAATAAAACTCTTTAAAAAATCTCCTGTATAAAAGTCAGAAATTGCTCGATCAATCTTTTTTGATTTTTTTGAATTTTGAGAGGCCACAACTATATTTCTCGGCCTAGGAGTAAGGAAATCCCCAGATTTCGAAATTCAGTCTAAACACAAATTTGCTGCTCACATGCAACCTTACAGACTTTTTGTAAATACATTGGCTGACTCGTGAAAGGTGACCCTTGTGCAAAATGCAACAGCATAGCAACATTTTGACCATGGTGACTAAGTACTGAGGTACCTCGAGGCTGTCTGTGAGTAACTATCATTGTACGGAACACCAGCGAAGGGAGGGGGGGGGCAAAGCAGAAACCTCACAGTGAGTAGAACCGGTTGATACAGTAGGAGAGCTTGTGCACACCTAAGGTGACAGTGTCAGTTCATGTAGTATTTGAGGCATAGTACAAAAACAATCCATCCATAACGCTTATCCGGTACAGGAATGGGCTGATCCTGGAGCCCATGCTTGGAAACACTAGGCTAAAGGTAGGAAATTAAGTCAGAGTAACCTGACTGTTCAGAGTATCTTAAGCCAGTGTTTCTCAAACCAATCCTTGGGGACCTCCAGAGAACCCACATCTTTTGTTCCCTTCCAGCTCTTGGCCAAGCAAGAACACAAAATACCTGATTCATATGTGTCAGGAGCTGGGAGGCAAGCAGAAACGTCTCTCTGGGGGTCCCTGAGGACTGGTTTGCCTAACACTGGCCTAATTCACTTAGATCGATCAATATTCCAGACCTCATCTTTGCCGCTTGAGAGGGGTACTTCCGGACAGCCCCAGATCAACTGTGATATACAAAAAAAAAAAAAGCCATCAGTCACATGTGAAACGGATTCAGTCATCAGAAAAGTTGCTCCTCCCCCATTGATGATGAGATGTTGTGACTGTGAAAGGCAATACCACCCACACCAATCCACTTGGAGAATCACTACAAAATAATCGTGGACAGTTAAACGGGTACTTTTGGAGGTCAGGAGAAAGGAGCAGAAAGGCTGGGGGCACTGAGCTACGCACACAGTGTCGACTGGCTTATCTGACAACAAAGAGTCACGTCTCTTCATCAGGTCCGAAGGGAACCGAGGCGGTGGAACGAGGTCTTGGCTTCACAGTGGTGAGAAACACAGACCCCACATCCTAGATCTGAAAAGTACTATTTAAATCAAGCCAACATTTCAGTCAAGTGTGAACTCTAACTTCTGACTCAGATAAATATAAAAAAAAGTTTTGATTGTGCTCAGATTTCAGAAGAAAAAGTGACAGCAGGCTTTCTCCCAGTTTCAAATTTAGAGAAAAAAAAAAATCAGAAAATCAAAACTCTTCATGGCCGACAAAGGAAGAAGAGGAGAGGGTCCACACTGTCCAGGCAGGAGGAGGGGTGGGAGTCCCCCCCCCTCACTGCGGCTGATGCTGCTGGTGGTCCTTGGTGGGGGCATAGTACAGTTCCAGGGGCTTGCTGACCTTCCAATACTTCTCGTTCACCAGCTCCAGCGTGAGGGAGCCATTCAGTATCTGAGAGAAAGCAGAAAATAACAGAATTAAGAGTGACGGGATTTGATACAACATAGTGCTTCCCCACCCAGACCCCCAGGAGCCGGACAAGGAGCAAAAATACGGATTGTCTCAGGGTCCCTGAGGACCGAGTTGGGAAGCTGAAGAATGTTGGGAAAATGAGATGCATGATAGATGAGTGAAGGAGGTAGATGGTTTTCACCGGCTTCCTCCACCGTATTCATGCAGCCACACTCACTGAAAACTGCCCGCCAGACGTGGTGATGTAGATGGTGTACTGCTTCTCGCTGACATCCTGTAGACTGGCCCCTCCCCCTCCTCCTGCCCCGCCCCCTTCATCTCCCGGCACCGACTCCCCGGCCGCTGGCCTCTCAGGCTGTCGCTTGGCCTGCCGCTCCTCCAGGGCAATGCGCAGGGCCAAGTATTTGGAAAGGTGGTCCACGGTAGCATTAGCTGTCGTTTTCACATATCTGTAGGTATGAAGGAACTACTGACATACACAAACACTTTATATTTACATGTATAGTATTCCTTAAAATTAAGGATGTATCTGTCAGTTACAGTCCCAAAAGTAGTCGATACAGGAAGTTATCGAAGAGCCAAAATATCAGAGATGCTGAAGCAATGCAAAAAGGTGACATGCCTTCAAGCAAATTTACACTTTCTCTTTTCATCTATTTAATGTGTTCTTTAGTCCATATTACTAGTATATTTTTGGCATATGTGTTTTTGCCATCAGATGCTTTTAATAAAACGGGAAGGTACATCCAACTTGCGCAAAATATGTTTCATGTAAGGGTTCGTAAAACGGATTACTTACATCAGTTGAGAGCTGCCTGTATATCTAAACCTGGGATTAAATAAAGAGAACTGTATCTGAAAGGTTTAAGGCTAACCTTTATTTGGGTCAAATTCACCCAAGATAGTGATTTATATTTACATGACACCAAACTATGCGATTTCTGAATCCAAAAGCCGTCCACACCGTCTCTTTCCAGTGTGAGGCAGACTCACCCCACTCACCTGGTCTGGCTGTACTCCTGTGTGTTGACCAGTAGGGGGTGGGGGCGAAACACCAGCTCGATCTCAGAGGCCGGTCCATCATGGTGGTGTGGCGGCGGCGGTGTGGGACTGCCCCGGTCCATCTCAGGACAGGACTCGTCGGACAGGCGGGGGCGCTTGTTGTGGCTAGGCCCTGCCTCTGTTGGCGGGAGGGCGGGGTGCATTGGCACAGAGTCATGGGAGCGAGCGTCACAGTTGTCCTCGCCGCCGCTGAACGTGGTGTTGTCGCTCTCCTGCTGCTGCTTTCGAACCCTTTGCGCTCTGGGTGGGGGGTTAAGCAGGGTCACGAACAGCTCGGGTTCAAGGTGGGACACTTTCCTTACAGTATCTATGCAGTACCTTACCGTACCTATTGCTTGAGACTCTAGACTGCAGATGCCATATCACAATGTCTTGTCTGTCAATAATTTCAAAATTTCAACTGTACTTCTATTGTTGGACATTAAATTTGGCACGGCATGGTGGCGCAGTGGTTAGTACAAAGGTCCAAAAGCTGGCACGCTGTTGAACCAGCAGCTTTGCAGTCACATGTGTGACCCAACTCTAGTACCTTGCTTCTATCAATCCATCATGATTACGATTCATAGACTGTGATGGGCAGAATGACCGAAGTGCTCTTTCCGGGCTAATCATGCGAGAATCACCGCTGGGAGACAGTGTACAGCCCTTTAAGCTGACGGAGGAGACATTCTGTTACGGAATGAGTTTGGCGCGGCTGAGGGTAACAATGCCATCCTGCTGACCCACAGAACCGCCCCCGCATGGCACACATACCTGTGGAGGGCCTGCATCTTGAGGCCTTCCTCTATGCTGGAGCTCAGTGCCTGCTTGTTGTGCAGTCGGCTGAGGCGCTCCAGCACGCGGTCCTGGTGGGCCTCATATTCGTCCCGGCTAGGGTAGATCTTGGAAATGAGTGCATCGAAATTCGGGTCGGGCCGCAGTGAGCGCTTCGAAACCAGCTTCTTGCGACAGGTGGGGCATTCTTTGTTGCTGGTGGGGGGGGGGCACGAACAAAGGGGGAGGGGAGGGTCTATTAATCATACGAAAACTTTCAAAGCGCTGCGTATCAATTGGTCATGATATAGATCTTCCCGAAAATTCAACTAAAGTAACAAAAGGAGCACAAGGCCAAAAAGTGCAAAAATGATCCGGGGGGGGGGGGATTTGGCCATTAAGACCCCCCCCCCAACCACAAGCATGCACAAGCTCAAGACCACGAAAACACAAGCTGGCAGGAGTCTGAGGATACCCCGATCGCAGGGCGGTGACGATGCATTCGGAGCAGAATCGGTGCAGACACTCCTTGGTGGTCATGGTGTTCTTCAGCATGTCCAGGCAGATGGGGCACATCAACTCGCTGTGGAGGCTCCGAGGGGACACCGCGATCTCCGTGCTGTCCATGATCGCTTCCTGTGGCACACAGCCGTTAATCGATCAATGGACCTTTGTGTTCTTCACCAGAAAATTAAGGTGGCCGCACTGCAAATCCACAGCCTGTGTCTCACTTACCTTAATTTACACCCTGGTACAACAGTAACAAATTACCATTAAACGATGGTCATTAGCTGCTAATTCCAGCAAAAATCACACCTGTCCACCTATGTATGTCAGACTACTAGAGTCACTACTACGATAATCTCACACTGTTCCCAGACCCCTCATGGACAGACTATGCCCACCAGATTGACACCCACCTGTGGCGTTCTGTGTAATTCGTATAAACTGAGTTCCCATGTTTTGCTGGGGTTCTGTGCGTTGACTGGCGTGGCCATTGTGCCTCAGTGTCCTGGGTTAAAAAGGAAAAGTGGCACCAGGATTACATTCCTATATGGTCAACAGCAAGAATATCTTCCTCCATGATATCACTCAGTAAACATTCCAGTATGGTTTAACAATGCCCTGGTGTCACGTATTTTGTCGTCTATTGGAATATTTTTAATTTGTGAGATTTTTTTAAATATCCTCGGCCGCTCCAGGCGTCTTAGACGTTTAAGTGCTAAAATAACCACATTGATTATTTGGAAGCCCTGTTACGACATGGACTTTAAATGACAGTTTTAAGTTGTTTGCCCACGTGCCCGGGCTAAGGTTCTTATTATTTTTTCAAAGAAATGAATAAATAACAATGTCGTGAAATCGGCTCCACGAGTCGCCGCTGACCTTGAAATGAAAAACACGGAGTCTCTCAGGAAACTCATTACTTACACGCTAATAAATTTCACAGTGGATCTCACGTATTATTGATTAACGCGGACACTTAGCCAATAACCTCAATCGCAATGCCAGTGTAAAATGTATCCACTAAAGGCGTCGCACTTTCTCACCTACTTTGTCCGCAAGCAACAGTAGCGAAATAACTTCAAAAGAAAAGCGGCCGTCGCCAACTCCGTTTATATCACCGCTTATATCAGCATGGCCACCCATATGGCGTCTCACTACACATCGCTGGCAGTTAGGCTACATGCAGAAATGCACCATCTGGGCAAAAATGCAGAAAGCAGGCACATTATATTTTAGTTCCTCTTTTTCAGCAGTTTCAAATATTTCTTCTGCTAAGCCGCTTAAGCTAACAATTTCAACAGTTACGGTCGGGGAAGTAATTCGCATCTAAATCAGCCCAATAACTAACCTGTACTTTTAATGTATTTTATAAAAATCTGATGGCTTCCGAGACGCCGCCGTACCGTTGCCTGTGCTGTAAACTAACTACTCACCTCCAAATATTATATTTGATCGGTGGTTACTGGAAGGTTACCGAGCTAGAAACTCAAACACTACGGCGCACGAGCACTCGCTCCCTCCATAAGCAGACGCAAATGCGCCCCGTAGTGGACCTAGGCGGCCGCTTTTGTTCCGATCGTTTCAAATTGTAGTAATGATATTAATTTAAAAACTTGTCTAGACCGAAAGTAATAAGAGCGAAGTGTCAACCCCAGCGTCACCGAGCAGAATCCATCTTTCCGGCGGATGTTCCCCCCGCCTCCCGAACGGGCAGTTTCGGCGTCCTCCTCATCCACGGCGCAGCCGTGCAGCCGCCCCTGTCGGCAGCTCGCAGAACCATCACTCAGCGCCCGACTAGCTTTTATTGCATTAAACAGTCTCTTTATTACCGTGGAAAATCCTAACTTTCTCTGTTTACAATTAGGTTACTCTGCGGGTGAGCGGTAGGGAACATGTAGCCTACTGAATACGGGCATGAAATGTATACCACACAGAAAGAGACTAAAAAAACATTATTAGTATTAGCGATTTGTATATTTTAATTAATATTAAAGAGGAATTTAGGATATGAAAATACGGAGACTGTAAAAAGTACTTTAAAAGTACCTGTTATGAAAGTTGCTAACGCTGTATCGATTAAGTCTACTGAAGAATTCTTTGTTCATTTATTCAAATTTTATAGTGAATAGTATAGTGTAATTTATTGTTTGTATAATGTTACTTATTGTCTGTGTACTATGGAGTCTCTAGCAACCGGAACCAAATTCCTTGTGTGCCTTAGCACACTTGGCGAATAAAGCTGATTCTGATTCTTATGCGAATGTAGCTTTTCTGTTTTAATGATAGACAGAGATATTATTTTTAACATTATGTAATATTAGCTGAATAACAGATTAACTATTCTAATGAATAAAGACAGGAGATAGGTTCAAATAACGCAACAGTTTATTAAGTATGTTTACGTATGTTAAGATGTAGCCTATGAGACATTCTTCAAATGACAAAGTATCGCATATTGAATTCATAATGCGAAAAACAGTCATAAGGTTTGGGTCCTCTTTGTGTGGGGCACTTTCATTTAAATGGCATATTATAACTTAACAAAAACCCCTCAACCACAAAATACGAACTACATGAATGTAACTGAACACGTGTAAAGCCTACATAAAACAATGCCACGGAAATAACAGAAATCTGCTTTACCTTTTTTCTTGCAAATACACTGCAGGATATCGTTACATTCAACTTAATATGACTGATTATAACAACCATTATGCAAAGCACAGAAGCAACGATGGCAAAGATTTGACATTGTAGTGGAATTTTCAATGGTGGTGACCATGCAGTTACGTAGGCCGACTAAAGTATGTAACGAACCATTAACCGAAAAAACGTTAAAGGACGGTTATCGATTTAGAAAACATTGAATGATTGAAAATGTTACATTTAACAGGAAGGATTATCTTAGATCTTAGGTAATGCTATGAAACATTTGGGGATATTGCAAAACCCAGAACAAAAAAAAAAATTGGTGTGTAAAACACCTGTCTGTATAAATAGATGCCAGTCGTAGGGGCAGCTGTTCTGTAGCAAAGCTCTCATGCTATATCTGAGTAAATATGGAGATTAAAGGCACTTCCAAAGATACAATTTCCAAGGTTCCAACTTTTCAAATTAAAAAGATAATTAAATATAATGGTAAAGGTAAATTGGAAAGTACACAACTGGTGATACAAATTCATGGCTGGTGTTAGAACGGCATTTATTTAGCCAATTGAAGTGCATTCAAACTTCGGAGGAAATGTTTATCCGAAACAAAGAAGGAGGCTGTCTTCAGTGTAAATATATCGACGAGCGGGAGCGTGCGTTTGTGCCCGCGTGCGTATGAGAGGGAGAGCTCCTGGGGATTAGCCTCCGTGTGTGTCCACCAGTGATTAGCCCGGTCAGCGGGCCTGTTGTGTATTGAGTCAGTTGATTAGCATTTTAATGCCGTCCCCCTCTTGATCTCTTCCTGCATGTATCTTCGCCTCACTTTTCCTTTTCCTCCCGTACATTTTAACTCCTTTCCTGCAGTTTCTCCCTTTCAGCTCCCACCAGCTCTCTCCCTGCTGCTCACTCCAGAGTCACACTCAGCCACAGTTTTTTATTTTTTTTTCTTGCCTCATCTGGCTACTCTCTCTGCCCAATTGCCTACACTCCTTATATCTTTCACTCCTAGTTAATCCCACTTTCTCCTTAAACCCTCTCTCTCCCCATCTCTCACACCAATCCCTCCTTTTATTTTTTTTTTTCTAGCCCCTCAACATTGCCAAACAACCCCCACATTCTAAACTCATTCACCTCCATTCTTTCTCCTTCCTTTCTCGCTTTGTGTTTCTGTAATAAATTGATTAAAAGAGAGGCAGACGGAAGATTAAGCCTGGGACACAGGTACCACGGACTTATGGACCACTTCGACACTTGAGAGCATCTGGTGTTATCCATGTGAAGTACGTCAAGCAGTTCTTGAGGGACACGAGAAGTTTCTCGTGTTTCGGAGCTGAACCAAGCAAACCTTTAAATACATTTGAAGGATTTTTTTCCCCCAATTGCTGAAAGGCAGAAGTGGATGATTTAAGAAAAAAAGAACTTTCTAGTCTCTTAGCTTTATAAAGGCCTTCTCTCCATCTTCCTCACTCCACCCCTGATGCGAGAAAGAGTCAGGTGCGTGATGTCCATCCACAACTCCTGATTTCAGAGACTCAGACACAAGAATTGCGTTTGGACAATCAGCAACGGACACCCAGGAACAATGGATGGGGGGGGGGTGCGGGTGGG
>JAODKE010000051.1:11048593-11061750 GCA_026779605.1 Mormyrus hasselquistii
ACACCAAGGATGCAGAAGCCCATGGCCACGCCCACAGTGAAGCCCATGGCCACGCCCACAGTGAAGCCCATGGCCACACCCATTCCCATGGTGCAGAGCGCCCTAGGCAAAATGTAGCAGGAGAGAAGAGAAGCATGGTCGAGCTGTGGATGCAGGTACCTGGGGTCTTCTAGACCATTCCCAAAACTGATGTCCATGGAGGAGCTGCCCTATAAACATTTGGAACAGCCATTTTAATTCAACACTTGCAGTCATTTTCATTTGAAAAGGTGTTTGAAAATATTTTGCTTACAGAAAGCTAAGGTGACTAAATAACTGTTAAAAAATGTTTAGTTTGCTAATTATATTAAGCAGAGAAAATCAGAATTGGCCAGGATCGGTATCAGCAGGTCAAACTTTATAAAAAAAAAAAAAAAACGCCAATCAGGATCAGCCAATATATATGTGTAATATATTTTTTTTTAAAATACATATGCTTTTGAATGTTTTTGCCAAAAAAATTGAAATATTTGCATTCCTGAACATTTGTAAAAATCTTATTCTCTCCCCCTCTGCTCCTGCCTGAATAGGCAATTGGCGCCACCGTGCTGATCAGCGCCGCCCCCTTCCTCATTCTGTTCTTCATCCCAGTCCAGTCCAATACCGACCAGCACCAGAATCTCCTGAAGGTTCTGCTGAGCTTTGCGTCCGGGGGTCTGCTTGGAGATGCGTTCCTACACCTTATTCCGCACGCTCTCGGTTAGTATGTCCGACGTCACGCAGTGCAGGGACGCTGTGGGTCAGTGTAATTGTAACGTAACAGTGATCTTCATTAACGTGTTTATTATCAATATTTTGCTGTTGCTTTTTTTGCTGAACGTGAGCTATGGGGAGCTTGGCCTCACGACTTTGCATATGAGCGACGATTTTTATAAACGGTGGCTTTAACAAGTAGGGATGACTTTTAGTGTGGCTGTTGTTTCTGGTGTGGTGGTTTGATCTTTGGGTGATTAATTCAGCTGCCAAGTTTGAAGTTGCCTGTAGTTGCTGGGTCACGACCAGCCAGCTTAACGCTAAACCTGCCCTTAACCACTATAAAATGACATGAGTCGTGGTTAGCCTGCTAATAATCAGCAAGATCATTTTTATTTTATACTCATGATTGTTTTAATTCATGGGGGCCTTTTAAGCACATTATGAGCAGTGAAATACTTGGATGAAATCTGTGGTGGAGTCTCCATCTAGTGGCTATTCCTGACAATGCACATAGCCACTGTGAATTCCACACGTCATGCTTTAGTGTTCTGTACAACATAACATTCAATCGCAATTCAAACGACTTAAGTTTCATCAGACTTGCTTTGTAGTGGTCTGTTCTGCATAGTGTAATGTATTATCCCCATAGACTTGAGCTCTTTGCATTTTGCCATCTACCCCGCCAGAGCCTCATTCTCACCATGGAAGCGAGGAGCACAGCCACTCGCATGCCCCGGTAGAGTCACATGATCATGGTCACTCACATGGTAAGCTTCTCCTTTTTTTTTTTTTTGTATTTTTTCCCTCTAATTACTGTGCTGTATATGAATGGCTTGTGTAAAATACGACGCCTGTAGCAGGGTGATACTTGTTTATAGTTTTATGTCCCTCTTGTTTTGTATCTAGTACAGTTAAATGATTTTCAGTTAAATACTGTAATTGTCATCTTCAGATGTTTATGATGTGAAATGCTGTCTGCCTGAAACATGGTGTTAGTTATCAGCAGAACTGGATGATGTGAAGAGTGATGCTCATGGCTTGTTTCAAAAATCCCTCTTGCAGGGTCTTGTCTCCCCCTGCAATCTCACTGACACAGTACCATGTTTCACACTCAGGTGGCGCTCATGGTCACATGATGTCCGTGGGGCTGTGGGTCCTGGGTGGGATCATAGCCTTTCTTGTGGTTGAGAAATTTGTGCGTCTTCTGAAGGATGGACATGGACATGGACACGGGCACGGACATGGACCCTCCCAAGGTAGTAAATCTCCTGCAAGATGTGGTCTTCAGCTGAACTTTAAAATTAAAGTTTAAAGTTCTCTAAAGTTTGACTGCTGTCAGAAATAGGCAGTGAATGTATTGGTAGAAATATCACATTTCTGTCATGTTCACCTTTGAAGATGCTTTCAAACGAGATGTAAATTACGTTGATATGGTTACAGCTCCACATCGAACTGCGAAACTGATTGGCCAGCAAGCTGCTGGTTAGATGCCTCTTGCACAGCTATTGGAAGCTGACGACTCCATGTGGCACAGCTTTTGAGCAACTCCCAATCAATGACTCATTAGACAGTAAATGTCATTGCAACAATCGTGCTCTTTGTTTCTTTAATGCCAGCTGCTCCAAAAGCCAAATGTAATGATGGGGAGGAAGAAAAAGAGAAGGAGGGTGAGAAAGATGGAGTGAAAAAAGGCAAAAAAACAGGGGCAGAAAAGAAAGAGAAGGAGAAGAATAGTGGTAAGTCAGCTGACAGCTCACATGCTGCTTGACACCCCAGTAACCTACTGTGACTCCACACCTTTGGGTTACGCTTCTGTAGTAATTTTTCTTAATTAATTTTAATGTGCTTGGCTCTTTTTTCACAGTGGCTCTGCAGAATAGAGGGCCAGGAAAATAGGAATTGTAGTCCTTGGCAGAGGTGGACAGTTCAGGTCCTGAAAGTAGAAAAAATCCAGACCAAAATTTTGTTTCAACCAATCAGTTGAGTATAAAGAGTCACATTCACAGAATCCTCTACTGATTGGTTGAAATAAAATCTTGGTCTGGATTTTTTACTTTCAGGACCTGAACTTATCACCGCTGGTCTTTAGTCAGTCTATATAAATACAGTGACCTGAAAAGACACTGCCAATGATTTACTTTTACTGTGGGTCAGAAGGGCAGGATTATGTATTTTCAGGTTTATGAAACTATAATTTTTTCAGTCTGTTTGCCAAAATAAGGTCATTACGACATCGGCCATGCCAAGTATTTGCTTTTATTTGTGAATGATATTTCTTTATCAACCTTACTGCCAAATAAAACCCTTTTTGGGCTGTGACTCACTGTCATTGTTTTCAGACATCAAGGTGTCAGGCTACCTTAACCTGGCGGCCGATTTCACGCACAACTTCACGGATGGTCTGGCCATCGGCGCCTCGTTCCTGGTGAGCTCTGGGGTGGGAGCGGTCACCACCCTCACCATCCTGCTGCACGAGGTGCCCCATGAGATCGGTGACTTTGCCATTCTGGTCCAGTCGGGGTGCACCAAGAGGAAGGTACGTGGTCATCGGCTAGACATACTGAGGGCAAAAGCTAATCCCATTTAGAGTTTGCACTTTGCGTTTTGTTGGGGCAGTGTGCGACTCAGCGGGCTAAACCTCTGTGCCTGTGTTTGGAAAGTCGCTGGTTCAAGCCTCAACAAAATAGTATATGTAGGCTCTTGAGCGAGGCCCTTAACCCCCAGCTCCAGGGGCGCTGCACGCTGGCTGGCCCTGCGTGTGACCCCCAAGCTATGGAGAGCAAGACAGGACAGTCGAAAAGAGAATTTCCCCATGGGGATTAATGATTAATTATTCTATTCTAAAGAACTTGCTGTCACTTTGACACCTGTGGTTGGTGACGTTATGGTCTATGACGTAAGTGCCAAAGTAGGATTACTCTGTCCTTTCTTGTCACTAGAGTCCACGAGAAAAATTTAAGGATACATGTGAAATTATTCACGTTTTGCAATATCCTGCTGATGGTCAGCCTGTTGCACGGTTGCCATGGGTCCTGATTGCCCCCCCCCCCCCCCCAGGCCATGTGTTTGCAGCTACTGACAGCCCTGGGCGCTCTGGCTGGCACCGCCTGCTCCCTGTTTGCCGAAGGTGTGGGGGCTGCCGCCACAGCCTGGATCCTGCCCTTCACTGCAGGGGGCTTTGTGTACATCGCCACGGTGACGGTGCTGCCCGAGCTGCTGGCGGGGCGATCCTCCCTGGGCCAGTCGGTGCTGGAGGTCCTGGCTATGTTACTTGGAGTAGGCATGATGGTCCTGATTGCAGAGTATGAGTGAGAGGGAGAGACGGAAGGGTGGGGTGTGAGGAAGGAAGGGGGGGTGGGTGAGATGGAGAGAGTGAGCTGAGGGGGAGGGGTCTGCGGGATTAATGACACCTATGTATGTATGTATGTATGTAGGTAGGTGGGGGATTCCATATATAAAGAGACTGACCAGAGGTCCATAAATGCGACCAAAGGAAACTGGGAACATGGTGGACTCGGTTCACAAAATGGCCGACGCTGAGATCCAGGGATTTATTGCAGGATTGAGGTGTGCACAAACTTGAAATGGGTAGTTTTCATTCTACCAAGTGTTTTGGCACAAGTGACAGTCACTGTGGCAGCATAAGGGGTCCTCATGCTGAGCCAGAGGTGGCAGGGGTAGATGGGAATTGTAGTTCCTAATCCGGCCATCTGAATACCACGTAGAGTGAGTGACCGAAAACATTACAAAGGATTTACTATTATTGCCTGTGTGCAAAGGGCAGGGTTATATATTTCCAGGTTAGGCCTTTAACCAAGCCTGTTTGCTGACATTAGGTCATTTAAAGCATCAATCAGACCAAGCAGTGGATATTTTTGCTAGATTATTGTTTTTAAAAAGGATGTATTGAATAGACTTCTTTCTAGTGTAAGTTGAGTGCCTGAATCTGGCAGCATGTTATTTCTTTTATACAGTTTATCATTTTAGTACAGTTGGCTTTGACACCCTACCGTTTGGTGATGGTCTTCAGTGTCTCAGAGCTTCTAAAAAACTGGACTGATTATTGTCTAATTGTCTTCTGTAATCATGTATCGCTACATTGTGACCCGCGGCTTCAGCAGGCCAAACGCCTGACTATATGACACTGACATGTATGAGGTTTGTGATTTTGTCTTACCTATTTTGCTCAGTGTTTATAAATTCTTTTTTGATCTTATGTTCATGAAGAATGTGTGCAAAACTTTCTATGTTTTCAATGTGACCAGAATTTTTTCTTGTTCTTCTTCAATTTTGTGGAGAGTGCAAAATTGATGCTCATGGCGCGATACGAACTCCCACTGCACTTCTCCAAGAACTGAAATAAACCACTGGGAAATGTACCATCGGTGGTCCACCGAGTTCGTTTGTTTTATTAGCTCACCCGGGCAAGCTCAAATGGTTGGTCAGACAATCGATGCTGAAGCTATCGACTGTAAATCTATCCACCCTTACCCTTGTGTGTGTGTGTGAGAGTGAGTGAGTGAGTGAGTGAGTGAGAGAGAGAGAGAGACAGCGACCACAATTTAGGCTTTTATGGTCAGTGTGATAAATGGATGGGAGGGAGATAAAGATGAGCTTTTGAAGCGAATGAGGTTCTTTGTTTCGCATTGATTTTGTGCTAGAAAATAAAAACTATTAAAAACATAAAAGTGTGTGTGTGGGTGGGGTTGGGGCTGGGGGTGGTTGAGTCCCATTACTGTGTTAGAACTTTATTCCATGTTGTAACAGTTTGCCATTTGGGCAAATGAGGCATAGCCTGTGGATTGGAGTTAAGTTTTGTACAGGTGATGTGGATTAACCACAAGCTGGAAACTTTAGATCACTGTATTGAATATTCAGTATCAAGTTGTTATACATTTAACTAACTCATTTCTGCCAGAAAACCAGTTCAAAACTAGTAGTGCAGTGAAAATTAGCAAGAAGACACTAGGTGCCCACTGTCAATCTCATATTTCTGTGAACCAGCTATATGTGACTGATATCAGACCTATATCCTCAAGGGTTAGGCAAGCGAGTCAACTCTGAAGTTGGGGGGGAAAAAAAACAATTGAACTAAAAAGATAATGGAATTCTGCCGTATTCTGTATTAGTGATCACTACATAATACATGTTCACAAATTTCCATCAGTAACCACCATATGGAACAATTAAATTAAAGTAGACTTTATTAGGTTATATCCAAAAGAGCCTTTGGATCCATTAATGAATTATTGAAGTAAACTTTTTTCGAACGTTAATTTGCAAGAACAATTTCCAGAATTTGAGGCGTGTTTTAAAAAATCACCAGGTTTGGCAAGTTTTAGGCCTCTACAGAAAATCCTTAGTGAACAGACACTAAACCAGCGGAACCTCATCTACCTCGTTTTAATCGCAAGTGTAACGTATATACTTTATCCATATCGGTTCAAAGTAACACGAGATTTTGAGTTTCTATGCAGTAGATCATATGAGGTGCTGTTACACCGATAATGATCAAAAGGATACTTGTTCTGGTAAAGCTAGTATTTCAAGATGTGCACAAAGTGAATGAGATTATGAAATGGAAAGAAAGAACAAAGATATGTAAAAATATCTCCTTCACATACATGGTTTTGTATCACATTAAGAATCTGATACGGCTTACGCTGTCTCGGAGTCGGCAAAGACATTTACAGTCTGGTGATTAAATCCTTGGGGAATCTTTTTCCCTCAGCAGGTGGACTTCTTAAATATAAACACTGCCTATCTCACATTTACTATACTGTACTCTTGGAGACCAGTACAAACATCTCTAAAGTATACTGCGATATGTCGTACACTTCTTTGGCGATATTATTTTGTCCTTTCTTTTGTACAAGTTTTAGCATGCAGTATCTTCTATTTGTAAACTCAGCCCTATGTCTAATCTCAATGGTTTCCTACAATTTAACAGCTAGAAACTCTTACATTAAGGTCGGGTTAAGTACTTCAAATAAAATCACAAACCAAATGAAATATAAAATACAAATACACGATTAACATTTTAATGTTACATGAGTAGCGTAACACAGGATATCACATACATGAGAATAAACAACAATGCAAATGAACCTTGTGATCATTCAATCTCACGTCCGCATTCCAATAGACAACTAGTTTCTGCAGATAAGAGGAAAGGCTCCCCCTGTAGGTAGACGACGGAAATAGCATGCCAGTTGGCTGACAATCGAAATTTACTGAAGTAGACACGTCCTCACTTATTGTCGTGTAAGATCAAGTTACTTAAAGTATGACTCTAATATCCGTTTAGAATAATTCAATTATTTAGGAAATTCGCTATTTTGAGTGAAACTTTATTGATGGCAAACCCCCTCGATGTTCGCGTCGCTTTTAGCTCAGTCATTTTGGCTCTAAAACTTGGCGAGCTGCAGCCACACGGCATGATCCGAAATGGCGCCCATTCCGACTGTGTATCGAGCTCAGTTTCCACTCCAGAAGGGGGAGGGTTGACGACGAGACAAGTGTGGGTGAAGGAGGGGGGTGGGAAAGGAAGCGAGTGCAGGCCCAGCTTCTCGTTTTTCGTGGTTTTCATGCCCAGTTTTCCATCGTCTAGACGATAACGTTAGCGAAACTAGCGCGGCGGCCTCTCGGCCGAATATTTCCCAGGGAAGAACCACGTCGGATTTCGAGTCGCCCAGTTACCGTTTCAGCGGCTAGCGGACGGACTCTTAATTTTAAAGACGGCTCCGTTTAGGAGCCAGCTACAGGAATTTTCATTGCATCTGATTTTAAAAGCGGACTTCGTTGGTTTGGTTGCGGGTCGTTCCGTCCGAATCTTTCTTGCAAGATCGGTCGACTTATTAAAGGTTTGATTCGCGCAGAAGAATCATTTTTGGTTCTCTTATGCGGAGTAACCCGAATAACAAACCTGTTTGCCATGGGCTCCGACATGAGATCCAGTAGCTGATACAACACGCAGACCGCAAAACTCGCAAGCCCTGTTTCGGTACTTGTCGATACCCGGGTGCACATACTCGCTCAGCCCCCGTATCTTGGATCACCCGCGTTTTCCACGCCGCGAGCCCCGGGTTGATATTTTCGGCCGAGCTGAACGCTCCCAGGGCCGGGCCTGAGTCCACGGTCTCGAGTTTTAGCCCCGACCGGAGGCTCGGTGCGTCTCTCGGCGCCTCGATTCCTTGCAGCCTCGGCTCGCCATGGGCGACAGCAGAGGTAAGATGAGTTTGGTGTCATCGGTGCCTGTTAAATCTTTCCTAAATAAGATCACTTTCTGTGGGTATAGCCACACAAGGGAAACTTACGATCAAATTCAGTTGTGGAAAAGGGGGTTATTTAGGAAACTTCTCAACTGTTTGCCATGTTGTTTTTTTGTTGCGTGGTCAACCCTGTTTTTTTTTTTTTACCTTTTGCTGTAATGCGCAGTGATCTCTATCTGCATTCTCCAAGCCATTACTTTTTACCATATATAGTCCTTATTTGCAAGCTGACCCAACTATTAATGAAACCTAATCACTTTGCATAGTAGATCAGTGCAGTTTAAAATACGGCAATGTACCGCTCTGGGGTAAATTGAATTGAAAAAGGGACATACTGTAAATGCTCACTCAGCCATCTTAATTTTTTTTTGGATCTAGTCCGGTGCGACGGTGTCCGCCTTTAAAGCGTCTCCATAACTTGATATTTGGCTGCTGGACAGGCTGCTGCTTTTGGCAGTGTCCGGCCAAACGCCTGCGGTCTGCCAGTGGCACCTTGGGGCCATCTGTGCTGTGAACCTGAACTCCTGTCCGGGCCCCCGCCCGCCGGGTCACGTTCCTGCTTTCGTTTCCTTTTTTTTTTTTTTTTTTTTTCTTTCTTTAATGATTATATATATAAGAAAATATTTTTTGTAAGAGAAGCGTACTTGCAATGTGCCGTATATTTGAAATGAAATGAAATCCCTAACAGAGCTATTGGGAGGTTGTTCAATCTAAGAAGACACCTATTTTTCTTCCGTGACAAAACACCGAAGTGCCTCGACAGGTTGAGCGCAAAGCCCTACATTTATCTAAATGTAAAGTCTCCGTAGATCCTCCGAAGTTCCTGGTTCAGTTTCTAGATATAATGAAGGTAGTATTGTTACAATGCATTATTTATGCCTTTTAAAACGTATTTTTTTAGTTGACAAGAAAGGTATTTATTCATAATTATACAAAAGTGATTTCATGAAACCATTCACTGAATTCTTTTTTTTTTCTTTAACCTGGTATTGGTATTTAATTGGTATTGGAATGCTAAGTGTCTGTTCCTTTGTTTATGCAATTGAAGACTTAAGCCATTCATACAAGGCACCTATGACATTTACTTCTTGACTCCTTTTAAGCAGGAAGGCCAGCTTGTCCTACAAGAAAACCACACAAAAATGTTTTCTGAGCCCGATTGTGATACACAACAATTGGAGTACCATGTATCTGCCAGTTGACCGTTCTTTCCTTCCTACCCCCCACCCCCCCCAGATTCTCGCAGCCCAGATAGCTCCTCTGTCTCCTCTCCCCCGTCGGCTCAGCGCTCGCCGCCCCTGGCACCTATGACTTCACTGCCGCCCATCACCTCGGCTGTCAACAGTCCCATCAGCAGTATGGGCTCGCCCTTCTCCGTCATCAGCTCCTCGCTGGGCTCGCCCTGCATCCCCGGCACGCCCTCGGTGGGTTACGGCCCCATCAGCAGCCCTCAGGTGAGGGCCGGGCCGCCCCGCCGTGTGCGTTCTCCATGCCATAACACTTGCATTGGCCGTTCAGGTCATATTTGGCATTGTGCCGCCTGGAAGACGAGTCGGGAAAAATTTGGCATCGTGCCTGAAACAGGAGAGCAGCCTATACATTAACAAAAAAGAAAATACTCAAAGATTGTGCCACGGAATGTAGCCTTTAGCCATAGATAAAACAATCTTCCAGCACTTCCACCTAGACCTGGATGTCTGTCATGCAGTTACAGTGGCTGTCGGTGTTGAAATTTTAATGTGACTGAGCCGCAAGCTTCAGGCTGAGTCTTTCGGGCCGATGGTCTAGATGTAGTGTTGCTATTATAGGCAAATGTGTTGGGGAAAGTCCGTGTGACTCTCTGGAAATCCTCGACCCTCATCTCACTCCTGACTTTGTAGATTAGTATATTTCTCATTTTAGAACTGAGTCTGTTTGCCACCTACATGGTTTCATGCTCCGGTTAATTTGCTCTGGGCAAAACATTGAATGTCAGGCGAACACATCAGAGTGACACACTGTTTAGCAACGAAGCAGGTTGTGTGTCGTCCCCCACCCCACACACACCCCATCCGTTGTCCCCGTTTTCTCTGTCTGACCCGTTTTCTTGGATCTCAGATAAACTCCACGGTGTCCATGTCGGGTCTGCACGCGGTCAGCAGCTCGGACGATGTCAAACCGCCGTTCGGCCTGAAGCCCATGTCGTCCCACAGCCCTGGACCCGTGCTGTCCCAGAAGCGCCTGTGTGCCATTTGTGGGGACCGCTCCTCTGGTGAGCATGGGGGGTGGAGAGTTCTGTGATTATGAGCGAGAATCAGGAGCAGGCATTGAATGTTTCACGTGCCTCTGGCGGCCCTGCTGTAAGTGCCGTTTTTGCCGGCCCCCTCCTGCAGGGAAGCACTACGGTGTCTATAGCTGTGAGGGCTGCAAAGGCTTCTTCAAGCGCACCGTGCGCAAGGACCTGAGCTACACCTGCCGGGACAACAAGGACTGTCTGGTGGACAAGCGGCAGCGTAACCGATGCCAGTACTGCCGCTACCAGAAGTGCCTGGCCATGGGCATGAAGAGGGAAGGTAAGGCTGGGGTGGGGCTGGGGGCGTGGGCATTGCGGGGGGGGTTGGCGAGCTAGGGGTGCCGGTTTAGGCCAGTTTATCTTCATTTGAAAGTGCGATCCACCTGACTAGGTGGATATTCTTTAGGTGTGAGGTTTTTTTTTTGGGGTAGGGTGGGGGAGTCGTATGTGTTTCTGATTAGAGTTAAGGGCAGTGTTTTGAGCATGATGGACGTGATCGCATGGTGCTCCAGGCAAGTTTAGTTCCTTTTAACTGACCAGGTGCGGAGGTTCCTTCAATTAACACAGCAGGGAGGAAGAAGGAGATTTTCAGGCAGTCTGAGCCCAGGAGGGTAACTGTGGTGGCTGCGCGCTGAGGAGGGGGCGGGGCGGGGCGGGCAGCTCGTCACCGCAGGGCTGGGGCAGCAGGAGCGAGGGCTGAGTCGCCCTTAATGGCCAGCGAGCCCAGCCTGTGCTGCTTCACTAGGTTTAGTTCAGTGTGTGTTTATTGGCAGATGTCGTACAGGAGAGGGAAGGTGCGCCAGCGCCGTGCAGGATCCACGTGAGCCCTGTGTCAGACTTTAATGATCAAGAAACTATATCGATCCCAGGGGGAAATTCTTGAATCTAGCGATGGCCCGGCATTAGTTATGATGCAGGTCTGCAGCGTAGCGGTTCAGCCGGAGTGCGTTTCAGCCACATTCAGGCAGGGCCGGCAGGTAGGAGAGAGTGAGAAGTTTGTGCCGGTGACCTCGAGGGTCTCTGGAGGGGTGTAATGCTGAACCGGGGCAGCTTTCCGCAGTGGGATGAGTCACATGCCGCTTCAGTGTAACTTTGGGCAACTGAACTGTAAAATCTGTAATGTTAATGTCAGTGTTTTGGGGGAAGGAATGAGCGTGGAAAAAAGTCGGAGAGGGGGAGATTCGTAGAAACTAATCCCTGTCCTCCCTCTCTCCCTCTTTGTTTCCTCTCGTTCTCTCTCTCTCCTCCCTCCTGTAGTGGTCCAAGATGAACGACAGCGATGTAAGGAGAAGGGAGCGGGTTGTGTGCGTGTGCGTGCGTGCATGTGCGTAAATGTCAGGGTTCGAGGGAGTGTTGGAATGAATGCCTTCGCCTTTCAGGGCTGAATTGTGCTTGTGCTAAGTGGTGTACTTAAATCTGTGATTCAGTGCTCAGAAATGAATATTAGACTTCTTTTTAAATTCTGCTGTTGGTCCATTTTCCCCCACCCCCCAAAGCCTTTTCCCACACATGCATAACATTGCATCACTACTTTAGGGGCAGAATTTCAGTTTGACATGGAGGGTTTGGACCTTTTAATTCCTCACAATATTAATGCAAACAAACGCTGTAGTGGAAGACGGCAGGATCCTGGCGTATCTTTGGTTTGTTTCCTGATCGACTGGCAGATATTTCGAAATTCGTGGCCGAAAGTGAGTTTTATAAAAAAAAAAGGTGTGGAGTGTATCGGCTATGCTGTGAGTGGTGTGAATCGCATCACCGCTATGTCAGTGTGGTTTTGTAAGGCGCCCTTCTGTATCTGGTTCTCTGTGGATCCTACATGTAGGAAGCCTTCTGTTGAGCTCCTCTCGCTCGCTCCATGTTACACGGGGCTTGGATGCAGGCGTGAATGTGCATGCAAGCCGCTTAAACTAACTAGGAAATGTATATATCTGTGTTTTCTCTTTTCTTCTCTTTTCTGTCTCTTTCTCTTTCTTTCTCTCTCTCTCTTGTCTTGTTCTGTCCCCTGTGCTCGGTGCCTCGCCCCCCATCCCCCCCCCCCGTTATATCTCGATCACCCCCACCACGAACGCACAGCTGTGCAGGAGGAGCGGCAAAGAAACAAGGAGAGGGACGGTGAGGTGGAGTCGACCAGCGCTGTCAACGAGGAGATGCCGGTGGAGAAGATCCTGGAGGCGGAGATGGCGGTGGAGCAGAAGACCGAGATGCACGCAGACGGGAGCTCAGGGGGGAGCTCGGTGGGTGCCGCCCCCACCCCCAGTCAGCGTGCACAGCAATATCCGGTCCAGCTGACTTAACGCTGCCTTGTTGCCTGTAGCCCAACGATCCCGTCACCAACATCTGCCAGGCCGCCGACAAGCAGCTTTTCACCCTGGTGGAGTGGGCCAAACGCATCCCGCACTTCTCCGAACTCTCCCTGGACGACCAGGTCATCCTCCTGCGCGCCGGTACGATCCCGTGCCCTTGCCGTCTTCTGGCCCTGTTCCCCGCTTCCCCCGTCCGCTGGGCGGGACGTTTATGGCCCCGTGCCGCTTAACGCTCGTGTTTCGTCCCGAGCGGCGTAAAAATCGCCGTAGCCAGCATGTCCCCCACTGCATTTTAATAGGTCAGTGCATAAGCGTGTTGGAGCCGCAGTGTTTCAAGCACCCCGATGGTTAAATGTTGAGGCATCCAGCCCGCTTGATTGTGGCCAAACACAGGAATTGGAGACGCAAACTCCCCCCACCCCCCGGCTTTACCGCTGATTTAATTGGGAGGAAAGCCGACAGGAAGAGTCTAACTGGATTAGCTTAAGGCTGGGATCGTCTGCCAAGAAAGATGGCTGTTTTACAACCGCGCCCCCCCCCCCCCCCCCCCCCCCCCACCCCCCCCCCCCCCCC
>JAODKE010000051.1:11074673-11101763 GCA_026779605.1 Mormyrus hasselquistii
CGCTCTCTCGCCCGCCACCCCTCGGTACCCATACATACACACACCCCCACCTCCCCCAGAGACACACACTTACGTGGCCCGCCTCCCCCCCCCCCCCCCCCCCCACACACACACACACACATACACACATACCCCAACATGGGAACTTTTTTCCTTGGGAGCTGATATTTATTTGTAATTTAGGTGTTTCTCTTAGGGGTGTGTGCTAGGTCATATCCCAAAATCACGATCTTCGCTCTGAATCTCCTTCGCCTCACAAATTCCTTCTCAGTCTGACTTAACAGAGCCTATGTTCAGCATGCAGTGAAATCTACTTAAAGTTAATGTGCCGAATTAACCCCCACCAGTGCGTGAAACCCCCCCCCCCACTCCGCCTCGTTATTCTCTGATCTATTTCAGTGTGTTGTGGCCAGTAGGGTGTGTATGCATGGTTTGCAGCCCTGCCCAGTAAAATACAGAGCTTTCAAGGAAGTCAGCTATATAGTATGGTTGCTTTATTGTAATTACAAGGTCCTCCTTTTCGGAAATAGCAGGGCTTCCCACAAGCACTTGCTGTGTCTGTCTCTATGGCAAACAGTCGTACTATCTCACCCCCCTGCTGCTGCCGCACAATCAACCCCACGGTTGCTTTATCTCAGATGCTGGCGCGTCATGTGCAGTGCTGCTCATGGTTGATGCCGGTGCTGCCAGGTGGTCTGCTGATGCACTTGTTTTGCTCGTGTGTAAAAACTTGGGTGGTAGATTCTGCCTGGGAGACCCTCTGATTTTGGGGCAAGGCCTTAATTTGAAAAGGATGAATTAGTAGCTTCCATTATTCCAAGATGCCATGTGTTAGGAATTATCCAGTAATTCGCGAATTGCGCATCTTGTAGTGACCTTCAAATCAGCTGGAAAGGCTTTAATAACAAGGATGGACACTTATTTTATTAGTGCTTCAAAGCTTTCATTTACAATCCAAACAAGCATAAAATATGGGAAAGTTAGTTAGCTTTCATTCTTTCGGTGTCTTGTTTTCTTTTTCTTTAGAACTAAGTCTTCACCTTTGATTTGTTGATTTATAATAAATCGACAGGATGGTCCGTGTCAATGTACCTTTCATTTCGAGGTAAATGCTTTGCTTTGTTTCTGAAGTAAAGCATCTCTCCTTGAAAGCAGAGCTATAAAGCAGCAGTCCAGCTCACAGATGTCATAATTTCCCATTTGCTCTTTCTCTCCATACCGTTGTTTTTTTCTCTCATGGCCTTTAATCCCCTTATCCAACTCTGTGTCTATGGCAGAACCACACAACTGGGAAAGTTGCAATTATGCTGTTTCAGTGCAGAGACTCACAGAGGCGACTGTGTCCTGGCGCTCTGCTATACAAACACATGCTGTGGCTCTCCCCAAGTTTCTCTTTTTACATCCTGCGGGTTCAGCAGTTGAAACCTAGGGGGCAAGAGTGCTTGGTTGAGAATTATAGCTGAATGCCATAGTATCAAAAATAAAACCCAAGCCCGGTGATTTCACTTCTAGAGACGAACAATCCCACAATGCCTCAACTTCACACCAACTGGCAGAAGCTAAAGGTTCCATACTTCTAAAAATTGTTGAATTAAACTCCGATGTGTGGAGGGCGTAACAAAACAGCAGATAGAAGGATCACCGTAAAATGTACAGAATGAAGGGAATCAGGCGGACTGAGAGAAGGGCATGAAACCTCAAACGACGGCTCAATTGTTGGCCGCTTACTCTTTCTCCTAAATTCATACATAATTACTAAAATAGTTACGTCACTGAACAGTGTATACACAGCGCATCTTAAAACATCTGCAACCAAGAACATAAAAACAGTCTGCGGGTGTGAGGGAAAGACATATAATTATACTGGGATTACAGCAATAAATTTTAAACCTACATTTTTTAGTTTGAACTGTCATCTTAATGGAGATTGGTCATGGTGGATGGGGGTGCTTTCTTGTGGTTAATGTGACAGTTCTCTCTACACCTAGCTTTGAAGAGGTATGGAGAAGTACATGTGACCCAGACTATCATTCAGTCCAGAAGCTCAGTTGTGCATGAAGTGGTCATTAGTCTCCCACCTATGAAGAAAATTGTAAAAGTAGAGTTTCTTGCACCCATAAGAATGCAAACTGGATTTTTTTCCCTGCTGACTGACATTTAATTCCTGGAAGTGTCACTGCTGAACAGAATCACCCGGAGCAATGTGGTTAATAGGTTTCTTCTTCAATATGTACATGATTCAGGGGGTGAATGTGTGCCACTCCATGTGCACTGCAGGGGGTGTAGTTATTAAGGCTTTGGTAATGTATAAACAAGAATCAGCTCTACGGCAATAAATGGAAAATATGAAAAAAAACAGGTGATTTTCCTGCTACGTGGCAAACAGCCATAAAATACATAATTTATGCATGCAAATAAACATAGGTTTGTTTGCATAATTAAGATGATCTTGCTGAACTGCTTTTTGGTGCGTCTTATTTATAGAGGCATTGCATTATTAGGCATAAAAAAGCAGCGAAGCTGCTAGATCCTTTTTTGTTGTTTGTTTAAAGTTCTTTTTTCGTTGAGAAATGCTTTAAGCGTTATTGTCTACTGTATATTTGTCGGAATTTTGCTTTGACCGTTGTTCATTAATTCTACGGCTGAAGATCAAATTCTAACGCGCATCTTCCTCCGGAGAGCCTGAACGCTACACTTGTGCACCTATCGGCCTCATCTTGCGGCACCTGGCTCTCCAGTTACGCTATGAGGTTTTGACCTATCTGGATGCACAAGCGGGGTGCGACATCTAATAGGGTGCGTCAAAGGAGGCGTGGATAACAGTCTGAACGGAAAGGATCCGCGAGCCCCTGAACTCCGGACCTCGCTGATTGGTCGCCAAGATCCGTTTAATTCCAAGGACCCACCGGTTCTACCCGGTCCGATTGTCTTATCAGGTAGATCTATGAACAATGTACGTAGACAGACATACAAAACATTCATATTTAGGGGGCGTCCATCTCCAGTTTGTAACGGGAATTATGAGGGGAATAAAGACGACGGTTACAAAGACAGGAATAGAAAGTACGAAAGTACAGGTACGAAAGTGACACAGGTGACTGGTTATATAAAACCCTGAAGTTGAAGTTGTTTGTTCTGTACATCCCTTAATACAGACAAGCCAAATTATAATTTGCTTATTATAAATAAACAATAGAAATAAACAATAGCAGATAGTACTGAAGCGAAAATAAAATCACAATTTAACCACGTTGCATCATTATTTCTTATCTTTCTTAGGCCTGCTTTCTTGTCATTTAAAGACGTAGGCTACGTGTACCCCGCGCGCAAGTACGCACGCGAGCTCGCGCCCTCCCTCTCTCCGCACTCTCACTCATTCACTCTCTCTCTCTGTCCGTACCCACACGCTTCTTCACTTTTCGTGGGAGAAAGAAGGGGAGAGAGAAAGAGAGAGAACGAGAGAGAGTGTCATTTTAAGTCTCTCTCTGCTCTCTCCGCTTTCGGTACTCATATCCACTTTTCTGATTCAATGGGACTTTAGCGTTAGGCGTTCAATAATAAATAAAATATTTATTTCCCATACTATTATTTTTAGCTAATTATTATAAATAAAAAACAACTGTGAGCTATTTCAAAGTGGTAGTTTTTATTTTTTCACCTCACAGGAAGTTCAGTCGAAAGTACATCGACTGACTTTCTGTGAGACAGTGACACTTAAAATATCAGAACTTGACAGCCACAGTTAGACGCCAATCACCTTCAGACAGAATGGATATTCAAGAATGCTTATTTCGGAAAAAGCGAAGACCCTGGCTCGTGGACCTTTCGTCTGTCACCTTGGTAACTGTGGCGCTGGTACTGTGTCACGCGACCGTGATCCATGCAGGTAAGACCCTTAACAGCAAAAAAGATGTAATGATATTCGTTTTCAATGCATCCAATACGTAACAAAATATATTTCGCAGTTTGTACCTCTTGATTTTTACTCGCGTCTGTAACAGATACGGAACTTGACTTCCCGAAGCAGGTTACAGTTATTTAGCGGAATTAACAGGTGAATGAAGTTTAATAAGCAGCTGAGTGCTAAATCATTGGCATTTCCAGTGATCGTAAATGCATCAGTTGTTTTCCTTTCTTTTTTAAAACACTTTTTTCAGTTTTGGCATTCTGATCTGCTTATGGCATAGCAATTGGACTGAGATACTGCATATGCGTGCCAGCAAGCTGCCAGCTAGGAGTTGATATAGCATATTTACAGTTACAAACGCTGGGCACAAGTTTTTGTTTGTTTTTATTATTTAGATTTATTCGAGTTTATATAAAACTCAAAGAGTCCTTGTATTAGTATGTTTCACTACTTTGTGAATAAATAGTCTTCATCCTATAATAAAGGGTGTCTTCTAACTGGTAGCTAGTGCAGCGTTTTTTCCAGGGATGGGGGCCATGGGCTAGGACGGTGCGGGTCTAATACACAGCCTTACATCTGGGGTTACGTTCATGTACTATATGAAAGTGCGCCTGTCACTTTTTTAACCGCAGCATAAATACACGCAATGACATTCAGTAACGCAAGATTAATATAATTACATTGCATTTTAAAAATGAAACACATTTTTGTCGCTGTTTCTGGATAATGATCTTCTCGAATTCAGTGAAGAATGGGACAGTACAATTTATACAATTTACCCAATCTATTATTTAAACGTATAAATTAGCGTTCTAGTATTTAGGTCAAAATAGAATCAGGGACACTTAAATTTAACAAATAGATAAAGATAAAGCTATTATAAAATTGCTTTCTCATAACTGACTCAATTTTTTTCACGATTAAAGCACAAAACAAATCACATTGCCATATTTACAATTTTTTTCACGTTTTTCATGTATAATTGATAATATTTTAATTTTCAGTTATGTGGATTTTACTTTATTTTATTATTTCATGGGTCGTACGCCCGTTACATACTGAAACTTTGTGGCTGTAATAGTTTTTCGATGAATTCCGTGAAAAGGAACGATTGCGAGGTAGAGGTGTAATTCGTATTCTGACCGCTAGACTGTTACTTCCCGATCGCATCTTTTCGGCTATTTTTAACACAGAGGCACTATTCATAAGTTTAAACGAAGAGCTAAAGCACTTTTACTGTATTTTATTTATTGTTAATCTTATTGTTATTATTTATGACTTTGTCTCAATAAATTATACGATTTCACAGCAAACTGTTTGAAATAATATTCTTTTATTAGATAACATTTTAAAAGATCAGTTACATATTCATAATCGGAATAATGGTTCAATCAGTAGTGGTACACAATGTGAGTTTGGTAAGATTTACCAGCATGCCAGTCACAACTGCTGACTGCTCCACTGGGCATATGCCGAAGATCACTTGACGGATTTATTTTTTTTAGATATGATAAGAGTACAGTTGAAGCATATATACCGACTGGCAACGGTCAGAATGTGGACTTTCCTAACAAACGGTGTGTTTTTTGGCTCATGTTCCGATTTTAGATTTCAGAAGCGATTGCTTTTTTCTGGTCTGGCTCCCGTGTGTATTTTGGAGACGGAAATCTGAATATTTTCCTTTTTAATGAATAAGTTATTATACGGTAGTAAGGTGGTCTGCGCATGAGCGTATCAGGGAGAGAGTTCGAGTGAATGCGTTAGTGTGTCAGTGTGCATATCAGCTTTGTATTGTTCGGCTTGCGACAATTCATTTCTAAAACGGCGCGACTCTTTTTTGAGCTTCACGTAGCCGTGACACTTCCCTGAAGTACCTTTTACAGTCATATGAAGGCCTGTGTGTTTCTGTATAAGAACCTGCCGAGTATCTCCCCGTTTCTCTTTTCTAGTGTGTATGTCAGCAGCCAAATGCTTGTCTTTGAATAATAAGGTTATCATGAAATTCAATGCCCAGTCTAAGCTGGTGGAAAGATGGACATTTTCTCTGGATAGTTACTACCTTGGTCTCGAGGTGCCTACTGTGATAAATGCATGACATACTTAAATAGGAGGTTTAGTTTTCTCCAGCTGTATGACCTGGGCATTTAACAAACTATGCCAAAGTCTTTGCTTAGCTATGCTAATGGATGAGGTTGGACAACTCCTGGTGGAACTATGTGGAAAGTTTTGCATATTACATTAATTTGGAAGTTTCTTGTAACTGGACAGAAGGACATAATTCCCTGTTAAGAAAAGAAGAGAAGACAGGGGAATGAAAGCATTTTTTTGTCTTGAAAATTTAGTTGAGGGATATTTTTTTAACGTGAATGTTCTCAACTTCACTTCAATGAGGCCATTGTAAAAGAACAGTCTGCCTTACTAATGCTAACCATAACACACTCTTGCTAACATACACCCTCTTTGCCTGAAAGTCACATAACTAGTGAAAGGAAGCACTGTGCAGTCGAGCTGTAGCCTGACGCGTCTGCATACATTGGCCTGGGTGTGTGAGTGTTTGTGTTTGTGTGTCCGGCTTCTAGCGCCCCTAGTGTAACACTGTGCCTGTCTTGGGTTGAATGCATGTGCGTGAGAGATAGGCATATTGAAAGAGGGGGTGCATACGGGTTTTTTGCGTATTTGTTTTTTCCTTCCCCATTCTGTGTATTTAGCTCAGTGTGTAGGTCAGGTGGCATGTATGTATCTGTTTTGGTCTGATTTATGCTTTTAACTCTAAATTTAATCAAGTAGGGAATTTCAGACATCCAAGTGTTCACTGGTGCTATTACTATAATTTTCTCAGCACCCATTTCCAGTACATACCCCTTCCCCTTGCCTCTTTGCTCAACATTTACCATTTCTTTCACTCATTTGCTCCTATTAATGAAGTACCCCGTCTCCATCACCAGAGGGCACTCCATATCTTATTCTCACTCCTCTATCTCTCAAACTGCTATATTTCCAATGAGCAGTTTCATTAGAATGTGAAATTTGTTGAACAAAATAAAACTAATCATACTGAGAAGAGAAGAGAAGAGAAGAGAAGAGAAGAGAAGAGAGAATATGAAATTCTGCCTGAACAGTTTTTAAAACTCTATTTAATATGCTGAATATGAAACTATTATAATTTGTTTATGTGTATTTGAAATGACTGTCTTGCTGGGTAAAACATGAAGAGTTTCATGACCCAAGGCTATTCAGTGCTAGTTAGGAATAGTGAATAACTGTTACTTCTTCATCAGGACAAGTTTTACAAAAGAAGTTTAGTGTCTTCGTAGTTTCCGCCTGCTAGCTGTTATAAGACAACACTGGGAGTGAGGAAGCTTATGATGGGGTAATGGAATGAGGACAGGTCTCATGCTTGGTTTGAGTTCTTTTATATGAATTCTTATCTCATTCTTCCCAATTGTTCTGTCTGAATTGGTTTTTGAGAAAGTGTGACTCAGAGTGATCGTATCAACCCATGCCTTTCCAAGCTGACTGCAGCGTGTCCATAAAAACAGTAGAAATATGGCAATCCCATCACCTGCCCCCCTGCTCTACGATTGTCCAATCACACGGCACCCTAAGGAAATTGCCTGATTGCACAGTAGCACCACCATGTGTTGGGGATCAAAAATAAACCAAGATTATGTCTCGCCTTTAGCAATTTTAATTTTGTCAATGTTGATGGTACCTGTCCACTTTCTGAGCTACTTTTTTATTATAAGTGCAACATTTCCTTAATATGTTTTTTTTTCTAGCAAAGCAGAGGCATGGTTAGGTTAATTCCTGCAAGAGGTTATGGGCAGGTTAATTCCTGCCCTATCCATCCATCCATCCATCCATCCATTTTCTGAAACCGCTTGTTCAGTTCAGAGTTGCAGGGGGTCTGGAGGCCTAGATTCCTGTCACTTGCAGGTAATCATATACCTGCTTTCAGGTTAGATTTTATTGTTTTGTTTCAGATGCACTATGAGCAGTAATCTCAGAAGGTAAAAGTTAGAAACTTGCTATAGATGAGATGTTCCAGGAACAAAGTACTTTTAGCTATAATATATCACACATCATATGCTATAAATATAGATGTCATAATCATTGAGAAGTGGGTCTTGTTGAAAAGTCTGAACTTTTTGCTTGGGGGCTTTTTCAGCAAAGTGCTGACACTGCTTGCTTTCTTCTAATAAGAAATTCTCTACATGGTTCTGTCTGACACTTAAGGTTTTATTTCATAATTGTTCTTATTGAAAAAAATCCTCTTCATAGACATTTTTAATTGTTGGGTAGTTTTGAAATGGGAGTTTCCACTACAAAATATACAGAATTGCTTGTGATTATGAAAAATTGCCTTAATTACAGCATGGAGCGTTATCTTTATTTTATTGTTTCCCTTTCAATCATATAACTCCAACGACCCCCACTTAGCTTTGATCTCTCCCACTCCATACCTTTCAGCTTCAGCATGAGTCTGGGCAGGGAATGAAGTAACTGGTTCAATCAACTTGTGGTGAAAGTCTCCACCCTGTGTGCAGAGTGCTGCGGTTGGGAGCCCCAACAGACCAGCAACTTGGTACACGCTGGCACTCCGGATTTACTTTTGGCTTTAATGGCAATGGAGGCCATTGGTCATGTCCTGTTTCCAGCCTCTTCCTATAGATAGTGTGCTAGTATGGCCTTCAGATGAATCTTGAGAAGCTGTTACATTTGCCTGGTGGAATCATTCTGTCCACTTACCTTCCTGCTTCCCATCTCTGACATTTTCATTGCTTTTTCATCTGAATCAATCACACAAAGGCAGGGGTCTTTTTTGGTTCAAAGCTGTCCCATGTTCTCATGGCTGGACAACCCTGTGTGACTGGTCCTAGGGCTCCTTTAAGGGCCCTCAACTACCATCCAACACTGTCTTTGAACCAAGTAAATAAACATGACATCAAAACACTGTTCTGTGTTTATAATGCAGCCTCACAAACACGATACTGTAGTTATTTTGTTTGCAGTGCTGAAGGACTTTTTTCTTCACATCATATTTGTCTAAAAAAAACATGGCCAGAAAAAAAAATCTGAAAGACGTGATGCATCCTGTCCCTGCAGACTGCAGTCAATGATTATTAAAGAACCTGCTAGAAATGTCTAGAACTTTGCCTCCACATCTGGGATTGCACCAGCCAAACTTCGCCTACTGATATGCTGAAATTTGGTATTAAATATATATTATATACATCTTAATAACCCCTTTCTAAAGTGGGATTTGTTTTGATGGATATTCTGTCTGTGCACATTTTCGGCATCATAAATACAGGATAAATAGAGAGCTGCAACGTGAATTATAGCCCTCCGTCTGAGCAGCGCACACACGCCTAGCTACTGTGGTCGGCTTGAGCTTTCGATAGAGAAGTGAGGACACACCGAATTCATGCCTGGCCTTGTGTTTGAAAGTACAACCCTTCCATCGTCATTTTGGGTTGTTTTAATCTGCACTTTCTATAAAAGTTGCCATTTTGTATGTTTATGTCTTCCCTTAATGTTCTGTTTTTTTCCACGCAACTAAAATCTCAAATTCCTTTTTTTTATGTAGCACTTTCTCCCTCATTCAGTCATAAATGGATGTTTATGTGAAGATGAGAGGTCAGAGGTCAAGGTGTCATGTGGTCTGTGTCTCTGATATTTAACATTGTTGCATTAAGGTGTCATAAAGAGTTAGGAAGGCCCTTTACAGAAGACAAGGGTGAAGGGGGAAGCATTTTGGGAATTTTACAGGACTGTTTGAGCTTGCTTCAGTTTAAACGGGTGTTCACAGTAACCTGTGGTGTCAATGAGCCATGGTCTGCTGAATCAGTCTGTGTGTGAGGAGTCTTTTCTCACCGTGTGCTATTGGGCTACCAATCTACACATAAGGTCTTTGTGTACACACAATGTGTGATCATGCAAGAGTTGTATGTGTAGTGGAATATTTGGCGTAGGAAAGCCTTTATTTTGGAGTTGATTTTAGATCAGACTTTGTTATTTGTGGTTATTGGTGGTGTGTGCTTGAGCCTGTTTGTTTAGTGCATAATTCTGCATGACCATCTAATAAAAAATGTTGTCAGACTGATAAATAAAAGTTTGTTTGTACCTTTTTCAGAAATTCCAAATTTCACTTGTGTTGTGAGTGTACGAAACTATTTTCCTGTGATATTTGATTGTTGAGGAAAAAATATTTTATTTTATTATTTCTCATTTGATTGATGAGAAAAAAATTATCTATGCATCAAAAAATGATCTTTCTGACAATACTGCTTTAATGCTATTCCTAGATGTAGCATACATTATACAGAAAGCATATAATGTATACAAATTCTCATCTCATCTGGTGGACAGAAGGGCAAGAAACAGAAGTGAGCTGCACTTTTCCCGTAAAGACACATGCGGCCTTTTTCATCTGCTAATTATAGATTAGCTTGGCCTCTTGTCAGTTGTATTTCTAGGGAAACGCTTTCTCTCTTCTCTATAAGCCTGGAATTAGTGAGATTGTCTGTAGGCACGGCGGATGAGCGTGCTTCCTGCATATAGCTAAAATGCAAAGAGAAAGCGGGAGAAACGTGGCTAACTACCCCTCTGAGTTTTCAGCATGTATGGTTTATGTTAGCATTAGGCATTTTCCATACTTACTACTTTTCTGGTAGAAAGGTTGGCGGGCAGAAGTGAACAGGCAAGGAACAGAGGTGCACATTGTGTGCTGCACACTAATGGGGTTTGATAGCATCATATTCAGCCGGCAGTCTGGATCGCTCCCCCGGGTCACGTCTGTTTTTTAGGATTAATGTACCATTGCGATATCACTTTCTCCTGGTCCGCTCATGCCCTGCCTGGCTTCCAACATCAACCTAATTGTCCCTCAAAATAGCCCAGGGAAATTCTACTTTCTACAGGATATTTTTATACATTAAACTGTAAAAAAATCACTGTCATTAAAGAATATTTAATTTCGGTGACAAACTTAGTAAGACTAAATATAACTATCCAACTTCCAAATACATATCTTGGTGAGGGTCACAGGGGTTCCTGGGCCCTGTCTCAAGCCATAGGGGACAAGGCAGGGACACACCAGCCAGGACTCCAGTACTTTATTTGGCTTATGCGTACACAGTCACACACCAGTTTAGAGGCACCAACAGTCTTGGTCTGTAGACTCCAGGAAGAAACACATGTGACATGAGAACAATATTTTCCTTTAGTCTAAATTTCACAGTTCCCAATGGATGAATAGATTATTCACGTTTGTAGTTCAATTGTTACTGTATGAATGTCTGATTAAACTGTGCATGACAGTAAAATTAGACCTGAGAACGTTCTTGGTATCGCTGCAGTATGAGCACAGAGTTTCATTGTCTCTCTTTTGTCAGCTATGTCTCAGGGTTGAGATTTTAATAGGACTATGATGTTAAAATTGACAGAGAATCTTATAAACATGGCGATAAAAGCCAGTCTTCTCTGCATAAAGAAACAGTTGGTGGCCCATCAGTGTGTGACCTGGATGACATGTTCTTAAGAAGTGAAGCAAAGCTTTGAAGTAGTGGGAATGTTGACCTGCTGAACCGTGACCCCAGTTTGAACTTCTGGCAGTGGCAGGTGGGCTTAGCTATTTTCAGTGTGCCTGCATTTACGGCCTGCTGATGCGGGATGTGCAGGTTAATGAGAAGAACTCCAAAGTGCAGGGAAAAAGGCAGTTTTAAAATGAAGGCTTCAAAATAGAGCATCCTGGATGCGCCTGAGACTGGAATGCAGAGCTGGAGAGGGCAGCGTGCAGCCTGATGTCATGGCCTATCATTAGCGCTCTCCGTCTGCGGTGAGCTGAAGTGGCCAGGCATGCCAGCAGCTGGGCGAAACGATGCCCGCAGCTGGCCGAAGCAGGCTCCCACCACATTTCGCACAGGCAGATGCTGATCATGGGGTCTGCTGGGGTTCTTCAGGTTCCAGTCACTTGAAGGTCTGCCCTGGGTGGCTTTATGTCATCACGAGTAATATTTTATAAATTGTAAAAGGTTGTTGAAAGGTGTCACTCAGGAATTTTTAAGGTTAAATATTTAAGGTAAAAAAAAATCGGAGTTGCTTCCTTGTTGTTTTAGCATGCTGAAGTGTTTTTGATAGTGCTGAACAGATTTATTTAAAAATATGCAATAACAATTAAAATGTATTTAAAAAAATGTAGCGCACAGGACCTGCCTGATCTAAGAACAGCTTATTCCTATCTTCAACATTAATCTCCTTAGTTTGAGCACTTGTATTCAGAGCCACCCATGAGACACATAGCCGATAGTCATGGTGATGACCCCTGACCTTCCCCGTGGTCCGTTTTCTCTTCCCCAGACCCAGTGGACGTACTGCGCGTGCTGCAGTTCCCCTCCCTCCCTGAGGGGGTGCGTAAAGTGCCAGGATTCTGTACCTCACGCCGGTCCAGCTCCCCTGACCAGGCCTTCCGTGTCACCAAGAAGGCTCAGATCTCTGCCCCCACGAAGCAACTCTTCTCAGGTGAGCTGCATGGCACCTCTCAGGACATTCTCAATTGACTGCACCTCAAGAGATTGTTAATTAAAAAATTTTTTTGACTCATTTAAAGACTGAATTACCTATGCCACATGGTTTTAATGTGTCCAATACCATGGATAATGTTTGATATTATATTTATGTTATATTTTATTCACACTTTGTCATTCTTTGTTATTGTTTATTACGTTCTTAGCTATTGTACCATAATCCATTTGGTAATCAGCTTAATTTAAAGCTGATGGATGTGTTTGTTTGTGGGAACATGTTCTACTGTATAAAAATGTAAACATTTCTACAGGTTTCATGTGGAAAGTAGCCTTAGTTATACTTTTCAGGTGTTGTGATAGGTGGCTTTAGCCTTCAAGGGAACATTAGGTATTTCTATAGGTAATTCCTATAGAAAACTATGGAAAACAGGCCTGTATGTGACCCCTAACTTTAAGAGCCTGTAAATGTATATAATAATCTCATTGTTTCCTGGGCTTCCACTTGCATTTTGCTCTTATTTGTCTTCTGTTCACAATTGTTCTTCTTATACGTACTCATAAAAGTACAAGCAATTATTGAGATGGACTGTAGTGTCTCCCAAAGGTGAACAGAGGTGACAAACGGAGGAGCTGTAGTGCAGCAGTAGCAGTGCTTACAAGAGGGGGCTCCAGAACCTTCCAGCAATATTTAAGTTATGCCGGATTCTGCCGGAAAGTTTTTGTCCCGGGACCTGCGGCCGCCTCATTACTTGTGCGCTCTCATTTGCCTTTCACGCTCCGGCACCTTCTGAATTACAAATTAAGCACTGCCATCTCAGGGAGCCCTGAAAAGGATGCCTCAGGGGACATGCACAGGGGTCAATTTAGAGACACCAATCCACCAAAGCTTCATCTGGGGTGGAACACAGGAAGAGGAATGAGAGATAGACCCACGAGCCTGTGATGTCACCCAATCCCTAACCAGGTCTCCCTCCCATCTCTCCGAACCGTTATGCATCTTATCCTCATGCAAGCAAATTCTAATTCCTGTCCAGGCCACTTCCCGGAGAACTTCTCCATCATGGCACTGGTGAAGGCCCAGTCAGGCCTCCAGGCTTTCCTGCTGTCGATCTACAGTGAGCAGGGCGTGCAGCAGCTGGGCGTGGAGCTGGGCCGCTCCCCCATCTTCCTGTACGAGGACCATTTACGGAAGCCTGCCCCGGAGGACTACCCGCTCTTCAAGGGCATCAACCTGGCTGACGGCAAGTCAGTAACACTGCAAACTCTGCTTCGCTCGATTGTGTGTGAAAGCTCATTGGCTTTCAGCCTTTATTCATATGGCACTGTTTTAATCATAGAATTTACAAAGTGCTTCACAGGTATTTTAGAAGATGAAAGAGAAATTGAAATAAGCACACAAGAAATAACAATAAGTAAAACATTCAAATAGAATAAAATAAATAAATATATAGACAAACAAATAAACAACAACAACAACAACAACAATAATAATAATAATAATAAAAATACCACCACAACGTATGGCCATCCACTTTCTCCTTAGGGGACTCTAGCCCCTACATCACAGGGGGCTCTAATGGAGTGATATCCATTTATGTAATTATGTAATATTATAAACATTAGAAAGACATTCACTGATTTTGGTGTCATGCATTTCAATTGTTTTCAGAACTATGAGTACAAGTTCGATGACAGTTTTGCCTCATGTATACACACCACCTTTTTTTTCATAGTATAAGACAGTCTTGCTGTTCCTCCTCCTGTCCTGCAGGTGGCACCGCATAGCTATTTCTGTGCAGAAGAAGAACGTGACATTGATCCTGGACTGCAAGAAGCGCATGACTAAGCCCCTGCTACGCAGTGATAAGCCTGTACTGGATGTCAAAGGCATCACTGTATTTGGGGCCCGCCTGCACGACGAGGGGGTTTTCCAGGTCAGAAGGCAGCCAGTGTGATGCCAAAAAACTGTCCCCTTTCCCCTAACTGCCCAAAAGGGTATTATGTGTTTATATATGCTGTGAGTCACAGCAGTGGCACAGTCACTCATATTCTGGCATGTGATCACCAGCCATGTGCTTCAAAAGCTATCAATTAATCCACCTGGTCCCTATTAGGTTAATTACATTAATATCGTGTTGAGTGGATAAGAGACAGAAGTGCTGGAGAAGGCATCTTGAAAGGTGGAGGTGGGGGCTTTATAGTTGCTTTTCAGTTCACTTCTACCTGCAGAAGCAGCCGGCTGCCTTTAACCTGGGATTATGCCATAGTATGCTATTTGACAGAAGTGCATATAATTACTTTAAATGATAGCTATTTTGTAGTCTGGTTGATTTAATCGCTGTAGTAACCCTTCTTCGAATCCACTTTTGTTGTAAATCTTCTTTTCCAGATACTCTATGTTTTGCATTGTATATTTATGTTGATTTGCCGTTAAAGGTTGATTCTCTTGCTATTTGTGCACAGGGCGACATCCAGCAGCTGCTGATCGCGACCAACCCTCAGGCTGCTTATGACTTCTGTGAGCACTACAGCCCCGACTGCGACTCACCACTGCCCAAGACTCAGTCGCAGGACCCCAACACATACGTGAGTGATGCCCCATGGCAAATCCCACACCACCATCCCATCTGCATATGAGTATCTGTTCGGCTATAATAATGCCCTACAACAAAACTACCGTGTCTCCCCCCTATGCATTAGAGATTCACTCCCTGTTTGTAAGTTAATACCACAGTATCAACATAGCACACCCGCAAATGTTTACACTGGAGGCCTAGGATTTATCAGTGGGTATTTTCAGGGTCATCAAAGTCCTGGTCTCTGCACTGGGAGTTTAATTTACACAAAAATGTTCACAAAAAATGATTGGTTCAGAGAAATAACCAATCGAATAGTAGAGAAGGTGAGTGCAAGTGGAGGCAGGACCAACCAATCAGATGTCTTGGTCCTGCCTCCTACAGTTGCATAGACCCACCTCCACTACAGTTTGATTGGCTATCTTCCTGAACCAATCATTTTTTTTGTTCTGCCCTCAGAACATTTTTGTGTAAGTAAAATTCCCACGAATACTCTCCGCTTGCGTGCTGTGCTTTGTATCGCTCTCTTTCACCTGTCATTCCATTGAAGTCCTGAGCCACCAGAAGGACTCCCAAGAGGCATACCATACACAAAGGGAGATGATGTAACCATCCAATTAATATTTTATGACCTGGAGTTTATCCAACATACTGTTTTCTGCATAACAATCACATTTTAATGTTTAAGTTAGATGGAAAGCTCTCTGCTTCAGAAAGGAGAGGAAAGCACGACAGGAACATGAGAGAAAGCATGATACAAAGTGACTGCTTATGCTGTTTTTCCACTTGTGCTTCATGCATGATCATCATGATCAGAATAAATAAAATGGGAAAAAACACTCTGAATGTTGGGATGTTCATTGGGAACTCAAAGGTCAATCAGCATCTACACTTTGAGGGCCGAAGCCCAAGACCAAATCAATATGAATTTGTCAGTGTAGGTTGTGCATGGCCTTAGATCAGCCCATAACATTACTTGATATATTTACCGTCATTGTGAAGAGTAGACAAAATGTAAAAAAACAGAACAACAGAAGAAAATTTAGATTTTATGAGACTGGTCACATTTTAGCAGATAAATATAACAAGATGTCTTATGTGCACAAGTTACAATAGTGTGGAAAAATACTGTACAAATCTAAAACCAATAGAGGCATCTGCACAAGTCATATATATATATATATATTAGGATCTAGATTTTTATAGATGTATAATATCCAGATATTGAAGACATGCTAAGCTTTGTATAGAGGTATGTTTGTGGTCATGACGCATTCTGCTACACACAGTTCTGGCAATCCAGAGGCTTATTGTCACATGGCTTCTGCTTCAGAATATTCTTTTGAGTGGGTCATATTCATACAGCAAGTGTGTCCTACCCTGTGGAACTAAAAAAATTTACATGACTTGGCTCTAAATCCTTTAAACTTTCAAATAAAACAGATTTATAGTAGAAATACCAGAGCATTCTTTAAAGAATCAAAATTTTGTATAGCAAAACATTTACATTAATTATATATTGAGTAATTTAAGATTTCTTTTTAAAAGGTTAGAAATTGTTTGATGAATATGACCCATCATTTTGGCAGTGTCCTTAATATGAGTAGCATCAGATGACGCTTTGAATTTGTATTTTCTTAATAAAAACTCAAAAACCAGGGGATGAGGACATGTTTTGGCCTTTTTCAAAAGTCTATAATCACACCCCAGCCCTTGTTTGCTTGAAACTGATATTTTGTCATGTTGATGCTACTGAATAAATGGCAGAAGTGAATATAAATCATTGTGGTTTTATTCATTGATGTGTCTCTTTTGCTGATTGCTTCTATTAAACTATGGAGGGCCTCAGGTAGCAGTGGAAGAAATTAGTGTGGGATTAGCAGAGGTGGATATTTCAGGTCCAGAAAGTAAAAATCCAGACCAGGATTTTTTTTCAACCAACCGCTTCAGTACTATATGACTGTAACTCTTCATGTGCAACTGGTTGGTAGAAACAAAATCCAGGTCTGGATTTTTACTTTCTGGACCTGAAATTTCCACCTCTGGGGATTAGTGTGTCCTTCAGTCACTGATCATTATAACCCATTTTTCACTGGGTTAAACCTGACAATGACTGACAGCACATGCTAGTTCCACCCACTTCAGGGGGGTGGTCCACGAAACAGGATTTCTCAGTTGGGTTAACTTATGCTTGAAGTTATGATCGTCCAATAAGAGTTCTTATAAGGAACATTCCAATTGGACGATCATGACTTCTAGCTTAAGTTAACACAGATAATTGAGTGATCCTGCTTCGTGGAAACACCCCCCAAAAGTCACTTTACTCCCATTACTACTTTCAATGGCCCAACAGGTTTTAATAGACAACAGCCATGGCTAATGCTAATCAATCTACATTTTCTTCCCTATATTTCCTCTGTTTGCTCCCCCATGTGGTTCACCTCACATTCACTCCTGCACCCCCTTCCTGCCCTACCCCCTTTCGTATGTGCATCTGCTTTTACCATGACATTGCTACCTCTCCATCTCTGCCCTTCTGTGTTCCCCCGCCCTACCAAATACTTTGAGGAGAGGCAGGATGACTATGAATACCCTTATTACGAAGATTCCACCGGCAAACCCTTCTCTCCATCATCCCCCCCTCCCTCGCTCGAGAAGGTCCCCTCTGAGCAGGTAAAGAGGGAGCAAGAGAGGAGGGAAATCTGGGGCGATCACGGTAAGGAGGCAGGATGGGGTGAAGGGAGGCTGTAACATCATACTACCTCCGAACACCTCGGATATTTGACTAAAGAAACTTTTTAGCAGGTATGCCATAGTCTGCCTGATTCAGGGACTTGTCTGTGTAAGTCTGAAGGCATGGCCACTGCGATGGTATCACATGACACTATTCCCTGGCAGCCCCTTTCAGTCTGAATAGCATCAGCATCAGCCTTCACCCTGCCCCCCACCTCCTTTCTCTGGTGTGCCCCACACTCTCCCTCCTTGTCCACCGCAATGGCGTCAACATCGCGCAAATGTCATGTACGTGTAATGTCACTGCCACCTGTGCATATACGTGTTTGTGTGTGTGTGTGTGTGTGACGGGCGTGGAGGTGCCGCGTGGGCTCGGGTGCCGTGGTGCTCAGTGACACTGCTACACGGCCCGTTGCGCGGAGTCCATCCAACTGTCCAGAGACAGGAAGAGCAGGGGAGGGAATTATGAGCCAGCAAGAGAGAGAATGAAGCAGGCAGCTATAATGCATGTACATCTGCAAGTCTCTGTCCGTGTATCGGAATATTTTAGAAACATATGCTTTGGTCTATCTTCATACTTTTTATGTTTTTTTTATGCAAATATGAGTATGCTCGTATTCCATGAAGAAGATATCTGCATCTGCATGTACGTCTCTATTCTCCTCCTGTGCAATAAGTTCAAGCATGCTCAAGGCCATGTAAATGTTTAAACACCTAAGCATGTATCTGTTTTTGTTTGTTTCTATGCATTTGCAAAGTTCATTATATTGATAGCCGCATCATGCTTGTTGTGTGCGATTTCATGTTTTAGTATCTATTTGAACCCCTTTGCAAGGCTATTGCTGACTGTTCCTCCTCAGTGTACCTGAATATCACTTACACATTGGTAGCAACACATCCTTCTCTGTGTGGTTGGAGGACTCAGCGCCCTCTGGCTGTCGGGCAATGTCACTGACGCCAGGTTTATCTGGCTGCCATGCCCAGTGTCGCCCCAAACCTTAGACTTGAGTTCTCTTAAACATAAATTGCTGCTTTTTAATACCGAATATGGCATTACTGGAGAGCGCAGAAACCTTTATACAAATAACTGAGAATGAAATTGAAACAAAAATGTGAACAACAAATTCATCTTCTAATTGCTTATCCTGGATTTCAAGTATAAGTTCTAGTTCATATTTGCTGTACCCAGTAATGCCAAAACTAGCTATATAATAAATCCAGCTAAACCTCAGCTATTATTGTATCTCAAAACATCCAACTATGTCTTTGTCTCTCCACCCCCTTCTCTGTGCCTCTTTGCCCCTACTGTCCCTGATGTGTGTCTCTCTCTGTACCAACCTTCTTTGTGGTTCACAAACTGCAACACAAAACACCAAAATGTGCAACAGAAGACCAAGGCTGTCAATGGCAACCCCAACAAGCCTAAGCCCTCACTGGCCAAACCCAAAGCACCCACAGGCAAGCCAGACTTAGTCAAGCCCAAACCAAAACCCACTTCCAAACCAAAGTCCCCGCCAGTCAACAAAAATGACAACCGTAAAAATGGAAATGGGAAAAATGTCAACGGCCAGAACGGCAAAAACGGCAACAGCAAAAACAGCAATGGTGTGATCAACGGCAACAAAGTCCAGGAAGTAAAGAGCTTCCATGCCCAAAAGACACCCCCTGTCAAACCAGCTCCCAAGAAAGTGACTACAGCTCCCAAAATTCCTGCTCCTCCCAAGTCCAAAATGATTCCTCCCTTTGGGAAGGTTGCCGTCAGCTCCACTGTCTCCTCGATGCCGGCTAAACCCAGGACGACAACAGGCAACGGTTATCAACAGGTACAAATAAAGGGCCCAAGGTGTTGAGATCTAGAACCATCAGCCCCACTTGACCACAAATGATTATGACATCACTGACCGTCCAGGTTTTTCTTCACTGAGTCAGTGTTATTGGTGCCATAAACGTTACAGCCCTTTATATGTTAGTTCCATTTCTAATACACACATAATGCCATATTCCCACAACCAAAGCCAGTATAATCCTATATAAATTGTGCACACATTTAATATTTATATGCATATTCATATTTAATATATTTTTAAATATAACTAATCATACCTACAAGCTTTCACAGTGTATGAAAACCTGGATTCATTGTGAGTTCTCAAAAACTGGCGCATGTGGGCCTAGATGATCTCCACCTTTTATAAAATCCCATGTATATTTTAGTGATGGGTATAAAGTATAAATTATGAATGGTATGATATGGCAATATAACATTACTGTCATATTGCAGCATATCGTTACCTGCAACCAGTAAGCATTGTAAACTGGTCTACACAGGGTTTGCTACCACCGCTAGCTGTGGCACACAAGTGTAAACCCTCAGCATGCAATGCAGTTTAGGAATTGAACTTTGGCATGTTGATTGCGTAAAATGTGTGCATGCTTTGGTTTTAATCGCTCCATAAGATGATGTCAAATCGACACTTAAAATGAAACATACAAAGTAAGTTCAGAAATGGACACAACACAGTGAAAAGACCTCCTGCTTCTGCTCTCTTCGCTCAATGTCCTCCTGACACTTATGTCGGTCATATTTCAAATAAATATGAACATGACGAGGTCACGGGAGTGGGATTGCGAGGTGATGAACAATAATGATGAAAATGCACCCACCGTGCACAGAATGCATATATTCTGACGCAAACGTGAGGGCTGTATCCAGGCCAACGTGTTGCCGCAGTAACGGTTCTCGGGTCCTTCATCGAGCAAATGTGAACCAAAATGTCAAAGCAGACATTATTCCTGCGATTACCCCATCGTGAATATATGTACTGAATGTAAATGGCAGGGTGAGTATGCAGCCTTCTCCCTTTCTCTCCGTGTTCTCTCTGTCTCCTGTCATGTTTTGTGAAGTTCTGTCCCACTTAACAGAAATCACTATACAAACTGTACGCCGCCACCGTTATCAGTCTTCGTGCAGGCTGATGGCGTAGATTCACGCTCTGTTTCCGACGATTGGCTCAAATGCAGACCCACTGCAGAGGAACTTGTACTCAAAAGCTTTAACCTTCTTATGGCATAGTGGCTCTTCATTAAACTTTGGAGTACAAATAAACAAAACCTATTATCTGTTCCTTCATTTGTAATTTCCAGTCGGAACTTAAGCACAACAAAGGAATTTGAGCTGGCTAAGGATCTTTGTCAATCCAAATCTTGCATCTAAGAGGCAAGGTTTTTAATACCAGCTAAATTCCTCTGTTTAACTGAATACTGAAAATTACAGTGTTTTGCTGGAGATTTTATCTGGCAACAATCTTTCATATTATGCACTGGCTCTATTCTCTTTGTTAACATAATTACAATGATAATAATCCTGAAAGCCTTCAGACTAACCCCCCTTTTCCCCCAAATCTGCCTGCCTCCCCCCTCACCCCGCCCACCTGCCATTGGCTTTGGCCTATCAGGATATAGATCCTTCCCAAAGAGAGGCTGACCACACCCCCACAGAGACGGATTATTATTACACCTTAGAGGAGGAGGAGACAGCACCAGACAGTGAGGTGACTGGACAGGAAGTCCCCATGTCGAAGGTAAACCTAGAATTCTGGGAAAGGTAACGTAGTACATGGAGCGCAACACAAGTCAGAATTTACAGCTATTTTCAGAATAAATGCCACATGGCACCTTTGATTCTAAAAGGACACCATTTTATGACAATAAACCCATAGTGTAAGGCTGATCCTATACTGCATTTTAAAGTATATTAGACTAAGGCACTTTCTTAAAGAGAGCTGGAATAGAGATAAATATGTTTATGAAAATGCATAATTAATAAAATTAAGGATAAATGTTGATGTTGGTACAGGCCAGCTGTCATTTAATAGGTTAACTTTTATAATAACACATAACAGAATAATTGCCATGGGATTTGAAATACTGCAATCACACAGTATGTTCCACATCATAAATATTATTTGTTTTAAAATAATGACCCGTAAGATTTTTTTTTCTTAAATGTGTGTTTATAAGGCAAAATTCCTTTGCATCTCCCATTTAGGTATTTTTGTTCTTTCTTTGGGATTTTCTCAAAATTAGGCCAAAAATACACCTTCTCAAAATGTGAGATAACATCGAGAAGACTTTGTCTTTAACTACACTTAAGAAAATCTTTGTTCTGTCTGGCATCATTATTTTAAGATTAATAATAATTATAGTGCTAACACTTAATCAGGATATGGTCATTTCCCAGGCAAAGAATGACATGTAATGTAAAATATTGCAGTTTTTTTTTGTATGAACCTTGATGGTAATTTTTTTAAATGGTGTTGAATTCTTAGAAGAGGCTGAATTACAATTACAATTCAGTAAGAATTCGTAGAATTACATGATTTATCATTGGTAGAATTTTCTTTTGGCAAGTAAACATTTTGATAAAATTTAAGTAAAATTGTCAAATAAGCCTACAGTTTTGCCCAAAGATATTTGCCTTAAATGTTGCTTAAAAGTTGCCATATTTATATTTGCCATGCATGTTATGTTTTTGATGCTTTGTCTTAATGTATAGGTTAAATTATATTGGAAGAAATATTTAACGTATACATAAAAAAATGTGTGCATGAATTGTCACAAAACACAAAGAGCTTGTGAAGCATATTGATTTCAATGGAAAACTCTCTAGGTATGAGGAAAGGAAATTAGACAGACCAGGAGAAAGGTTGGTATCCTAAGGAATGTAACCAGTAAGCCCCATAACAATGTTGGCTGATAGTCAAAAGAGGCGTAACACTGAGGTCACCGGTGGATGAGCCATCTAAACTATGCAGTTTAATTACAATCCACCAGGTGTCAGTGCACACTCTGTCCTTCTTTCAATGCCTGTTGACAAAGGTAAGACTCACCACACTGTCTCTCTCTGCCTTCTCCCTCTCTGTCATGACCTTCACTGTCTTGCCATTTCCTTTCCCTTTATTTCCTTTCAATGCCTTTGCATGCCTTCTATTTCTCCCTCCCTCCCTGTTCCACTCTTTCATTTCATTCTTTCATTTCCTCTCATGTCCTATGTCTGTCCTGTGTAACTTCTGTGAACCCAGGTGGACAAGACAGTGGTGGCACAGGATGTAGATTTGGCCAAGTCAGGTGTGTCTCAGTCACCGGATGAGGTCTTCACTGAAGAGTATGTGACCGGAGACGGGGGCATGAAGGAATACGACTATTCCTACAAGGACTTCATGGACCCCGTCCCTGATGGCAATGGCGGCACCCCCGATAGTGACATCGGCCCCGCGCTGTCCGCTGTGACGGACGAGGGAGGCGTAAGTTATTCTGCTTCATGCCAATCCTCCATTTCAGTTTCAGAAGAAGCTGAATTGGGATTTGCTAGTGAAGAATGTATTACATGTAGACATGTATGCATGATTGCATGTGTCTACATCTGCTGCAATACAGTGGTCCCACTATAGGATTGAAGATGGCGATAACTGTTACATTCTGGAACATAAAGGACCTGATATGGCTGCAAAACACTAATGCTCCAGTGTGATGCACTCCAACTGAATCATTCTCTAAGGGACCACATAGACATGCCAAGCGGATGAAAACTGCAAATAACAGAAAACTGTTCTCCTCATGAAAATTAAAAAAAAAATCTAAGCATTGTATCTTAATGAAAAATAATGATTTGGTTTGGTTCTGAGCCTATTTTTGAAGAGTGCTATATTAAGCAGTACTGACTCAAATAAATTTGAGTCAGTACTAAAGCTAAAACGGAACCAATTATCTCACCAGCCGCAAAGCTGGCTTATTTGATCGTCTATTAACCTGTTAATCACCAAACATCAAAAGGAAAATACTGTAACATTGATAAAAGAAATTATGAAAATGCAAATATTAACCAAACACAATTTCTCTCTTAGTGGAACATGTCTGAGGTCACTCAGGGAGAGGGACACTCTGAGTGCATCATGGGTCCATATAGTGCTTTTGAAAATTCATAACAGAATAAAAATATAAACACAGTATCACACATCATGCTAGAGGCCCTTACGAGTAGCAGGAGTCAGGGTTTGATGCTGGGTCTCTCAACACCTGGAAAAATAGCAGCCACACCATAGGGCAGTGTTTCCCAATCCAAGTTTCTGCTCCCTCCCAGCTCCTGGTACAGCAAAAACATAGACTATCTATGGGTCACGAAGAACCAGATTGAGAAACACTGCTGTAGGGGTTTAGTGAACATCGGCCTTACTGAGACATGAAGCTTCTCTGCTGTTCATTAAAAAATGGAGCTGAAGTTTAGATATGAACAGACCATAAAACTTGGCACTGATCCAAGAGGTGCCAAGCAATATGGCCCTACAGCCCGTTGACAATCAAGTGTGTTTAGTATTTCTATATGTAATACTTACCAGAGGTGCTTGGTAGTGTTTCAGAGTGTAATATGATGAGTTTGAATGTGACAAGATGGTGGGAGAGAAGAAAACAGCGCCACCTGTGTTCCACTTTATGTACATGCTGCCCGCACTGTGTGTGCATGTTTCTGAATGTGCGTGTTTGCCTCTCCTTCTCCAGCTGCTTGGAGCAGTGCTGCCGTGATTCAGCATAGCCACTATGGCGTCTGTACTTCATTTTCACCAAGGAATTGTGTCAAATTGCAACATAGTAACATAATACTTGCGAAACTGTCAGCAGTAGTTCTGTAATTAACGTGTCCACAAACCAATCTATCTGTAAAAATGGATCTACCATACCACACCGCCCACACAGCGAGACATTTGAGCATGACTGTAATGTATGGTGATATATAACAATTATACTGCGGTACACCATACCTGCTCCTGAGACATTTCCAGGGCCTCTTTTGCCAACGGCACACATTAGCAAAGGGTTCTTTCTCTGCTAAGAGACTGTACCCCTGTGTTGGAGCAAGTTCCACTCTCTTCTGTCAGGCAGTAATAAAAACATCTTCATGATGCATGTACTGTTTTTACGTGCCATCATGACCAGGATGTATGTTAACGCTGCTTCATGGTGGCAGAATCACAGCGACTCTCATGATCATGCATAATGCATCCATTGATCATGCAGTACTGAACAATCATGGTCAATGCCCCCCCCCAGAACTGTGCCTGCGAGGGCTTCTGTGTTTCACAGCGGCCCTGCAGCTCCTGGATGGTTCACGGGTCCAGTAAGCATGAAAGTCTTTGACGTGCAGTGTTCTGTGTGTGGACCTCTGACTCGTGTACACTGACTGTGCTGTGTTTGTGGGTTACATGTGTGTTTTCCCCAGGCCTCAGTACGAGCCCAGAAAGGAGAAAAAGGAGAACCTGCAGTTCTGGAACCCGTGAGTGTTGCTTATCAGTTGGCGGTCTGAGCACTCAGGGCATTCACATCATAAGACAAGCTGTCTCACTGCCTCTTTCAGGGTATGCTAATCGAAGGACCCCCCGGACCAGAGGGACCAGCAGTAAGAATTCATTCTTTACCTTCACTTTTTTGCTTGCGGTTTCTGTGGTTTCATTGACCTTCTGTGTCCAACCTGCCAGTGTGGCTTTTCACTCAGTGTAGCATTAATGCACGCATATCTGTCATTAACTCTGATTCACAAGCTATTTATATAGCATGTTCTGAAGAACTGGAGCCTTTTTTTTGATGTGGTGTGGTGCAAAATTACCAAATCGTATTGTGGTTGATTATCTCAATGTACTGCTATGCACAGGTGTTTTATAGTGTGTGTGCACTTGTAATTTTTCTATCTTCCCTCCATCTCTGCCTCTCAGGGTCTTCCCGGCCCCCCCGGCTCCCCTGGTCATCAGGGTTCATTTGGTGATCCCGGTGAAAGGGTGGGTGTTATCGCGGTCCCTCGTTGATACAGCCTCCTCAAAACTTGCACTATGTGAACGTGTGCTGGGCCGCCTGTCTGTATTTTATGTGGTTTCATGAAGGGCTTCAGTACCAAAAATAGCTCTACTGTCAGAACTTTGTTTCACAAAGTTCACTAAGATGGACCACCTATTTTAGCACCTATTTTACAAAAATGTACTTTCACTCTTCAGGAAGTGATCACTCACTGGAATTTAATCTATAATGGTATCTTTAGGCATATATAACTTTTTAAAATTCACGTAACTTTAACTGCTGATGGGGCTGCTCTATTGACCATAAATATGTATTTATAACGACAAATGTTTTTTGCTAGAAGAAAAATAATATTTGCTTCATTGCAAGCACATGTAGGTCAGCCTGTGTAGCATTCAAGCCTGAGCGGAGGTCTGTTTCAGCTGGTTTAAGCCTGTTGATGACCATGTTCAGTCAATCTTGTCCTCAGTAATCGGCTCTATTCAGAGAACAACAGGTGGTGCCTACAGTGGGTGCATTGTGTCATAAATACTGTTTGTCTGCTTCCCGCTCCTGCAGGGGCCCCCAGGACGGCCCGGTCTGCCCGGAGCTGACGGAGTCCCTGGCCCCCCCGGAACATCTCTCATGTTACCCGTAAGCCTCCTCCAGCATCTTCTCTTTTTGCAGCCTCTGTTTCTCAGCCTCACTCTCATTCTTGCTTTGGCGTCTTGAAACATTTCGGGAAGCATCTGATTACTTAAGCTTGTACGAAGTTCTTAAAAGTCAGGCTCTTTTTAATTACAAATATGTAAAATATTTATGCAAGTATATCATACAGTATAAGGTAAATGAATGCCTAATATGTGTGAAAATCATCTCTGTGAAATACTGCGAGAAGTGGTAGTCTCCTGTTGCAATTCATTGCACGTACCACAAGGTGTCAGTGTAACCACATAATAGAGGGTTCTTAAAATTACATAATCAATATGAAGTCCATTTATGCGTCAAGCCTTATTTTTGAAACACCTGATACACAGTTGATCTAAGACATACACGTATTTTTGTTAAAGTGATTTCTGAAAAGGCGTTATTTCTGCAAACTGTGATAGATGTACTGGGCTTTATGATTCAATTCCTTGAGTTTGCTTGTCCATTCCATATTTCAGTTCCGATTTGGCAGTGGTGGAGGTGACAAGGGACCCGTCGTCTCAGCACAGGAGGCACAAGTCCAAGCCATTCTGTCACAGGCCAGGGTGAGTAAAAAGCAGTGACAACTCCAAGCTATGTAAACCATGCAGTGTGTGACAGACCCTCAGCAAGGAAGTGTGAACAGTGAGAGCTCACAGCACCCACTGCAGGGCAGGACTGAACCTCCGCAAGGAATTACAGTGTGAACAGTAAGAGCTCACAGCACACACTGCAGAGCATTACGGAGCATCAGAACAGAATTACAGTGTGAACAGTAAGAGCTCACAGCACACACTGCAGAGCATTACGGAGCATCAGAACAGAATTACAGTGTGAA
>JAODKE010000051.1:11101863-11118427 GCA_026779605.1 Mormyrus hasselquistii
GACAGAACCTAAGCAAGGAATTACTGTGTGAACAGTGTCAATCATCCTCACTCCACAACACAATGAAGAATAAAGTACAGAATATCCTCTTTTAACATGATAGTGTGTGATTGCTGATGTGTTCCTGTCCAGCTCGCACTAAAAGGTCCTCCTGGACCCATGGGATACACTGGCCGCCCTGGACCCTTGGTGAGTATCACACACATCTAGGCCGATGAAGAACTGCAGCCTAGTTCTGATGCCGTTGTATGTTCAGCAGAATTCAGCATTCAATGTTATTGAAACAATTAAGAAAATTCCATTTCAGTGTGAGATTATTTATTGTGGATAAAACAGATCAAAGTTGTTTTGTTTGAGTAATAGTCTCACGTTAACTTCCTGACATTTTAGGGAACTCCTGGAAATTCTGGCTTCAAAGGTGAATCTGGAGATCCAGGCCCTCAGGTAAGTCTAAGCTGTGACATTACTCTCAGACAGGCATTTTCCTGGAGCAGGTCTTTGGAGCTTTTTATTAAGTTATGAGTGAGTTTTTATATTTTTATATCCAGGGATGCACATAACTGGTATGCAAGTATGCATTCACCATATAAAGTGTTACTCGGGGCAATTTCCTGTCAAAACAGTGCAAAAGCATACAAATTGTTGTGTGCCTTTGTGTTGTTATGACAAGAAATTTCTGTGCATTTTAGCCTTTATACCACAGATGAAGTACAGATAAGCTGTATAAAGGTTAAAACGCATGGTAATTTCTCGTCATAGCAGTACAAATGCACATAAGTTCGCATCTGCGTTACGACAAGAAATTGTCACGCATATTGCTTCATACAGCGAATGGGTACTTGCATACCAGTCACGTGCATCCCTGTTTATAGAGTGTTTTTACCTCACAGGTGGATATGTTCTATTAAAAGGTTGTACGCTGTGATATGCAACCTCTCCCTAACCTTTAAATTTGAATTATGTGGTGCATGTGAACCATGTTGTGTGTCATCTAATATTTTTGGCATCTTTATTTTGCTTCATTTACGGGCCCTGGTACCCAAACTGCATCTTCTTGCTAGTGGAGGAGATGTTTATTTACGTGGCCTCAGTCTAGTGAACAAGCCTCATAAATGTGTGTTTTCGACTCAGGGTCCCAGAGGACCACCAGGCTTATCCGGACCCCCTGGCAAATCTGGACGAAGGGTGAGAGCCGGTCGCCACACATTCGCACATGCTGGCATCTGTTTTTGGTTATCCTGGGGATCTCACCGGAACTGATTGGAGATTAATTCTGGGGCTTAAGGGAACCTAGTACTAAAGTCAGATTCCTAAGAACTTTTGATTTTTGCAAAAACACTTTCTGATTGGCAGAGGTGGAAAGTTCAGGTCCAGGAAGTACAAATCCAGACCGAGGTTGGTTGGTTGAAACAGAACCTTGGTCTGGATTTTTACTTCCTGGACCTGAACTTTCCACCTCTGCTGATTGGTTCTTTACCTTCTTAGCTTCAATTAGTGAGTTTTGTTATAATGGGGTTTGAGTGTGAAATGGATTGATCTATGTCTCCGTGAAGGGCCGTGCTGGAGCTGACGGTGCCAGAGGAATGCCAGGCGAATCCGGACCTAAGGTACTAGCCCTGCTTTAACAATGATCCCTATTAACTAAGGCACTTCCCTTGTTTGGTGCTCTGTAAGCTTTGGGAAGTCTGGAGTTTTTGTGAAATTTTATAACTGTAAGTTTGTGTTCTGGCTTTGTATTGATGAATCTGTTTCTTGCAGAAGTGCACTGTTAACATGCCCTTCATCCTCTCCATCTTTATAATACTGTTTTCACTACATCCTAGGGTGATCGAGGTTTTGACGGCCTTCCTGGGCTGCCTGGAGACAAAGGGCACAGGGTGAGTGTAAAAAGGAATCATTCAAAACATTATTGATAATGACAAACCCCCCCTCCCCCCCCCCCACACACACACACTTATTGATTCTGGAGGAGTGTGTCAGAAGCATGAACTTGTGGATGATCTGAAGGCAATTGTGACAGTAAAGATTAAGAACGTTCTTCTTCTCTTCTTATCTTATCCTTTATAGGGAGAAACAGGAGGAATGGGACCCCCAGGCCCAACTGGAGAGGATGGAGAGAGGGTAAAATCACCAGGAAATTAAGATATTTCACACTTCCTTTGCTTGGCGGCATTGTGGGGTATTCTCAGCATACCTCAATGTCTCATTTTTATTCTTAATTTTGCTGCAATATTTCAGGGTGATGATGGAGAGGTTGGACCCAGGGGGCTTCCAGGTGAACCAGTGAGTGTTTTTCTGTCATCTTATTCTATTGACGTGTGTATGCTCTACTTACCGTCTGGGCACTTGCGAGACCACCAGTGTAGTGTATTGTCACCGTCTGACTGACTGGGTTTGTATTAATCGGTTTGCTGTTTGTTTCTTTGCCTCGAATCTGTCTTTTTCTGTCTTGCTTTTAGGGACCTCGTGGTTTACTGGGACCTAAAGGTCCTTCTGGACTTCCTGGACCTCCTGTGAGTGTACAATATAATATTTAGAACATTAAATACCAGACATGTTTGTTTGCAGTAGCTTCATTTCTAAAACCAGACCATCTATGTTTATCATAGTCAGATGACAGAAAACATTAATGGAATATTACGAGAGAAATGTTGGTGACAGATTATTGACAAGTTGCAAACCACAAGGCACAAACACCCGTATTTCATGCAGACATCAAGGACATGGTTACGTGACACTGGAGGATAAAACCATGCTGGTGCATAGTACCATAGTTCTTTCTGTTACGTAAATTAATAGCAGTGGATTATTCTGAAAGCTAAAGTAATATGTGCTTTTAAAGGTCTAGGAACAAGAATAACAGCCAAAATGAATGGTTACTATAGAAACAACAATTGTAGAAACAGTTTGTGGTGGTAGTAATTTGCCAGCGATTAATCCTTTAAATCTTGCCTCTTCAGGGTGTTAGAGGCAATGACGGCCCCCACGGACCAAAAGGAAATCTGGTCAGTAGTACATCACAATTCTGACGATAAATGTCATTCATCACGTTCCATGCAATGCTACTATAAACTGATATGTGATGCCTGCACAGACTTTTTATATCGTCCCCCCCAGTGATCATTTCAGTTTGAACCCCCCTCACCCTGCATTTCTTTTCTTTCCCTGCCGTACCTCAGGGTCCCCAAGGAGAGCCAGGCCCCCCAGGGCAGCAGGGAGGCCCAGGGACGCAGGTGGGCTGAGTTGCTGAGCTGCACCCATCAAACCTCAGAACATTTGGTTGTTTTGCTTTCAGTTCTACATCTATATGCACAAAAATAATAAAACCTTTTAATATGTAAATTATGCTACTGCAGAATATATAGTACAATGGTGCAGGGATTCTAGGAGCTTGTTTATCTTCCACTAAAAGGAGCAGTAATTATGTAGGGAGGATCAGATGTGACTCCTTTATTAATGCTTTATTTCAGGCGTAATTCAAATAATAAACAAAAAGCATGTTTAGAATGTGCTTTTAAGCTTGAGTTGCCAGGTCGCTCTGAGGTTGAGGAGGGTCGTGAGGTGTCACTGCCTCAGTCACTGTCCTGGCATCCTCAGAGTCACATGATGTAAACTCAATGATAAGATCACTAAACGTGTGACACCCTGTGAAACAGTAACGGCCACAAGGAGACATGTGTCGTTTCAGGGAATGGCAGGACCCCAGGGAGCCATCGGACCCCCAGGGGAGAAGGTACGTGACGACACTGGCGTCTGTGCCAGCCACACTGTACTTGTTTCCAGTTGCGATGGTGACAGTTTCGTGTACTGTACCATCATACTGTGCTAATTGTACAGCGGGAGCAGAGCTGAATTTCCTGCGGGTGCAGCACACAATAGTTTTTGGGCCAATCAGATGCCTACAGTGATGAACTCAGGATTGACTTTTTACAAGGATGCCATAAACATTGCTAAATGTATATATTTCATGTATTTGGCAGATGCATGGCTTTGGTACAGCGTATTACAAAAGCATAAACACGAGTTCTCTAACCTCAAAAGACAAAATGACAGACCGTGGCTTTTGACTTCTTGTGCTCTTCATCAGGGTCCCACGGGAAAGCCAGGTCTGCCTGGAATGCCTGGAGCTGACGGGCCTCCCGTAAGTGTTCCTCAAGGGCCCCTTTTGATGTCTGTGTCCAGCTGAGGGAGTGGCATTCCCGGGAGCAGAGTAGGACAGGACACCCACTCTGTGTCTAGCTGTATCCTAAATTAGCATAACCTACCATAGTTCCACTAATGCTTTGTGAGCTTATGAAGTGAATAATTCTGTCTCTCCTACAGGGTCACCCAGGAAAAGAGGGTCCGCCTGGCACTAAAGGAAACATGGTAGGGCTTTGGGGCTCCCCTCTGATTTCTCCTGCTCTCCATTTGCGTCAAACATGGGAACCCAGGTGCATCGCTAGATATTTTTAACCTCCTGATGAAATGTCGCCTTGGGCCAGCCACTTGGGTACCACTTTCAATTTGAAGATCCTGTATAATTTTCTGAGTGGGGAGAGGGTCCTCTTGGTAGGTTTTGGAGCCCATGTGAAGTATTTGCCCCCTGAATCGGCCAGGCTATCCATACCCCTCCAATTGCTCATGTCGGCACCTAATCAAACATCATTAATCTTTTTAAAAGGTTTGACTCTTTTGTCTCCCATGTAGGGTCCTCTTGGCCCCCAGGGTTCTATTGGCTATCCTGGTCCCCGTGGTGTCAAGGTGGGTGTCAGTTTACTCCAACGCCGACCCTCATTGTCATCTCAGAACCATTCACAGTGACATCATTAACAGCCATCGCTGTGAGGCTGAAGATGCTTGTCTATGCATATTTGAAAACTGAGATTCTGTGGTCTCTCACATCACTGAGCATGAACCTTGCAGGACAGGAAAGAAGCAATCAGAACGTGCGTAAAGTCATCCTGTAGGGTTATATAACAAGACAAAAAAAGAATAAATGCAGGCACATTAGACCACAGTGACAGGAGGAATAGTCAGGATTCTCATGGAACTTAAAAAGATTGTCCTCCATGCCTGTGGAATTAACAGAATGAGATTTAATGAGTTTGATAAGAGTAATGAGTTAATTCTGTTTGTTAGAGATACTTTAAATCCACAGGGAAATTCACAAACTGAGGTCACTTAATTCTGATGAAAATCAAAAAATAATCTTTCAATGTGCAGATCCCAAATTGGCAAACTAGCATTTCAGGCTATGTCTTTGTTAATGTTTTAATTTATCGGTGATAATATACTTTTCTAATTATTGCTAAAAAATCCATGATTATTACAGGGTGTCCAAGGTATCCGTGGACTGAAGGGACATAAGGGAGAGAAGGTAAACATTCCCTGTATGATCATTTCCACACAAAATTACATTGTAATTGGTGGCATGGACGTTAAACAGAGTGTTTGAAACTGACATCAGTGTTGTTGTTTAAAGTTCGTTAGATGACTGGAAGTAGAACACATCTCTAATCAAGGTCAATAATTGGGAAGAATAAACTATGAAGCTGTAGCATTAATTTTCAGTGAAAGTATTACATTGATTCCAGTCCCCTTTGGTTTATTTACGTTACATTGGTCATTCAGCTCGGAGATAGAATTCTGGCAAATTGGTCCTTATTTTCAGCTTGGCTGGACAGAAAGATGGATCACAACTCATTTTTTTCCTTAGATATCACTGGCAGTACTTTTATTTAATCAGCTTTTATTCAGTGTAACCTATTTGGTAATCAGTAACTTTGCCTTTCCAGGGTGAAGATGGATTTCCTGGGATCAAGGGGGATTTTGGTGTGAAAGGAGACAGAGTAAGGATGATCCATTAACCATTGGTTAAATCCAATACACACACCATTTTATTATTTATAATTCTCTGCCAAGATATAAGGACAATAATAACTGCATATCATGTTAGTACAGAACATCCATCCAGTATTATCCAATAAAGCCGTGACGGTTCAGTGACTAACATTGATACCTCACACCTTGAATACTGGCTCTGTTCTTTGTGTGGTGAACTCATATTCTCCTTGTGTTGAACAGTTTTGTGCAAGTTACTTACAATATTACTGTCTCAGATTTGTAATCGTTACCTGACTTTTCAACTTTTCAGTTACTTTCACCAAAATAACTGTAAAGATATAACTTGACATTCTAATATGAGAAAAATATTGCAGATCATTACATGCCCAGTAGAAGGTGATGTTTTGTAGCAAAATAAGTATGTGCCAACCAGGCTACAAAGAATATGAGTAATATAACCTTTCCTTTCTCTTCTCAGTCAGCTGAGTGATTGCATGGCAGCACTCGAGTTGTTCTTCCAAATTGCTAGTGCTATTTCTTGACGTCGATAGGGTTTGGGCAAAGATTGCACTTGATCAAAACGTTCTTTTTGTCCTTATCCCTGAGGAACTCAAAGTAATGCGTAAACGTCCACCTCGCAAAAGTACTGACTTCTGCCACCTCACCAGAGAAACAAGCCTTATGTGATGCCCTGTGCAAGGGGCTAAGCTAACCATGAACAGGAAATACAACACTCGAGCAATTTTTTTTTACCACAGATAGTTAATATGAGGTCTCGCGGTCTTGCTGTTTTTAAACAACTACATTTTTGGTTAAAAGTGCTTTGTAACGCACGCGTTACTGAACATATACCAAGTAAAATATTACTGATAATTGATAAGTAGTATCTTACATTACTACATTTCAGCAAAAAGTAATCTGTTACTGTAACTTGTCACTTTTGTAATGCATTACTCCCAACACTGGTGTTGAATAGGTTTCCACCAGATATTCCAGTTTTCTTCTGTAGTGCGAAGGCATGTGGTCAGGCTAATTGATGTCTTTAAATTGCCTATAGTGTGTGATTGTGTATGTACATGTATGTGGCCTGCCATGGAGTGGCTTCTGTGCAGGTTGTACCTCCTTTCTTTTTATAATCCGTGCTTCCTTAGTATAAGCAGTTAGAAGATGGATGGATGGATGGATGGATGGGTAGGTTGTTGGTTTTTTGACTGACATTGATGAGTTAATATTTCTACTGTCCTTCCCCAGGGAGAGATTGGTGTATCTGGCCCCCGAGGAGAGGATGGTCCTGAGGGGCCCAAAGGTCGTGTGGGGCCACCTGGTGAGCTTGGGCCCATTGGACTCGTTGGAGAGAAGGTGAGCGGGGGGAGGGCGTGTTTTCAGATGTCGATCTGGGGTTATTTTAGCCACTGAAAATTACTTGTCTTTGCTGTTAAATTAGATGCAGAGGCTAATGCACTAAATTACATATTATTACTGCTATCATTATTATCAGCAATGACAACAACAACAATAATAATAATAATCATTTGCATTATTTATTAACAGTTTGCCATATTTTTCTGAGAAATCATTTCCCATTTTATCCTCCTAACTATAGAGGTGTTCCTGTAGCAAGCTGTAGCTGCTTAATCTGTAAAGTGTGAAAGATTGTTACTGAGCGCATTGATACACTGATTGCAGGGTAAACTTGGCGTCCCTGGGCTGCCCGGATACCCAGGAAGGCAAGGATCCAAGGTATTATTCATTATTCATGACATTACCGTCGAAAACATTCAGCGGGGAATTTGGTGGCAGTTGACCAAAAATTGAGCTTAATGCTTAAGAGACCAAAATGATTCTTTCCAGGGGTCCCTCGGCTTCCCAGGATTCCCTGGGGCGAACGGCGAGAAGGGCACAAGGGTAAGGATCATTAAAGCAGGATGTAGAGGTTCTGATGCCATTTTCTGTTTAGCCTGTATTTTTTCCCAGCACAAGGGCTTTCTAGAATATTTGGAGTTTGGTTGTGTGGATCAGACAAAATTCACGGTCCTTTAAACATTTTTAATTAATTTGACAGTTTTCAATAATGTCATCTTGAAATTATCTGCAAAATGACAGTGAAATGTTACATATGTTGTAAAGTTTATGTGATTTTACCATGCAGGTTATGTTAGCACACACGAATGCATTCTGATCGGACCACATTATAATCCGGGTCTTTTGAACCGCCTCAGTAAAGTCAGAGCATTGCAGCGTTTGTAGGTTTATGAGAAGTCCTCACCACCTCTTTTCCTCTAGGGCCTGTCTGGAAAGGCTGGGCCAAGAGGCCAAAGAGGACCAACGGTAAAGTGGCTCACCGTCCAGTAATCATTAACAGCGTGAATAATAAGAAGCTGATCCTGGCTGCGCAGGCAGACAGTGTTTACCCTGCAGTGTGATGTTGTACGCAGTCCTATGGAGGAAGACGTACTGTGCTGCACCAAATACTAATGGATAAATGTTTGCATTATACAAACATATACTGGAAACCAGCATTTTTAATCACTGATATGAGAATACTGAAGTCATATTAACATGTTAACGTTTAATTTATACTTTATATGCGTGTAATAGCGTATCATGTAAGGAAGTTTTCTCTCTGTCAGGGGCCAAGAGGCCAGCGGGGGCCACGTGGGTCGACAGGAAAATCAGGACCAAAGGTCTGACGTTTGCCCTTTGTCATTATTAAGGGTTGATGATAATTTAATAGCAAAATATGGGAGATGATACATTATCGGCCTTTATCTTTCCCCAGGGTACTTCAGGAAGTGATGGTCCTCCTGGTCCTCCTGGGGAGAGGGTGAGTAAATGACTTTAACGCTTTTTTAAGAAGTAATATTTTAAGCAGGGGTGGAAAGTTCAGGTCCAGAAAGTACAAATCCAGACCAAGATTTTGTTTCAACCAATCATTTGTGCTCTTTGTGACTGTGGCTCTTTATAGTCAAGCGGTTGATTGGAACAAACTCTTGGTATGGATTTGAACTTTCTGTATCTGACTTTTCCACCACTTATTTTAAGATCTGTTTTTTTTTTTACCTTGGCATCTGAGCACCTATCGACTGTCACTTCCTCTTCCTGCATGTTTTTGTCTTATATTTTAGGGGCTACCTGGACCTCAAGGAGTGAATGGATTCCCTGGACCAAAGGGGCCTCCTGTAAGACTATTATGAAAGTTTTATTATAATTAAGTATATTAATATCTCTCGTTCAGTTTTGTTTTCCATTATACATATAACATCGGCTTGTTCCACTGGTTCTCGGTTTTTTTCATTTGTTGCATAAGCTATCTGTAATTCTTCCTGCTTATCTTCCTTTCTTTAGGGACCAGCAGGAAAAGATGGACTGCCTGGACACCCTGGACAGAGAGGAGAAGTTGTAAGTCTTTTTCAGTTTTCCTTTTAATGTGACATTGTTCTCAAACTAGGCGTCGAATTAGAGTTGTGGATCCATGACATAAAATATTATTTATGTGGTTAGTAACATTTAATATATGAGTTCAACTATTAGACATGTGTTACTTATGTAAATTGAGATCGGTATGATAGATATATTTGCGTTTCATATTCTGCCTCTCTGCATTCTGCTTTGTGACTCTTTTGAGCCGTAGCTCAAAGCACAGCTCGTATGTTTTTAGCGTGGTTTCATTATCATTTCATCAATTAAACTCTGTGCTTCTAGAGTCAGTATCAGGAACATTAATTACGTTTTTCTTCCTCAGGGTTTCCAAGGAAAGACTGGCCCCCCCGGACCTCCTGGGGTTGTTGGCCCTCAGGTATGTTTAATTCTTGTCATGTGATGTTAGCTAGTTTTACACCAACATCTTTTGTAGGCTTAAATTCAATTATATGCAAGGAATTTAGGATTTAAACAAAGTTTGTTTTCATGTCTGTTTTGTGCTGTCAGAGGCGTGTTAAACCTGTAAATGTGCATGCAGGATTACAGTACAGCCTTGCAACTATGTGCACATTTACGTTTCATTATGCTATCCAGTCACCTTTTATAAATGTTTAGAACTCAGTTATAATTCTTCCCAGTGCTCTGTATCAATTCTCACATCCAAATTTTGTAAATTATTAATTGGAACATTTGGCTAAATTAATCTAAATTAAAGTTTAATCCAGGGGTGGGCAATCTTATCCGCAAAGGGCCGGTGTGTATGTGGCTTTTCGCTGCAACTCCCTAATTAGATTACTAATAAGAGTACTGATTGGCTGAAGAGTCCTCACACCTGGGTTTGAACAGCTGACCTATAGGTTATCCCAAAAACCTGCATACACACCGGCCCTTTGCGGATTAGATCGCCCACCCCTGGTTTTTTCTATTCATTTCTGTCATTTGCATTAATTAACCATGGGTTTTGTCATGGAGTGATCAACCTCAGCTGTCTCACTTTGACTGTAAATCATTCCATAGCTCCATGTCAGCAGTGAAGGGAAATGCTTGCATGTTTTTTCTTTTCCAGGGACCCTCTGGAGAGACTGGCCAAATGGGCGAGCGCGGCCACCCCGGCCCTCCAGGGCCTCCTGGGGAACAGGGGCTTCCTGGGCCTTCAGGGAAGGAGGGAACCAAGGGTGACCCTGGTCCCCCTGGGCCTTCAGGCAAGGATGGCCCCCCTGGACTAAGAGGTTTCCCAGGAGAGAGGGGACTTCCTGGCACACCGGTGAGGACATCAGGCTGGCCCACACAGTCCTATTTAAAAACCGTTTGTGCCAATCTTTTAGTAAGACTCATGTGGCTGTTTTGTAGGCATTGTATGATTGGCATTACGGTTTACTTCTTCACATGACGTGCAAAAAAGACCTTCAGCTTCAATATGGTACTTTTTGTTGATAGAGACACTTTAAGATCTTATCGTTTAAATTAATTGCAAAAGCTTCTTCATCTGAGATCACCATTAATATTATTTAGCATATTTTCTGATCATATCTGGACTTCAGGATTTACATGCAACTAAAAATAATTGCGTTTCGCTAAGGGAGATTCATTCATTTATCCATCAGTCCATCCATTTCCTGAAACCGTTTATCCTACTCTGGGTCGCAGGGGGTCCGGAGCCCATCCCAGAGGCGGGAATAACCCAGGATGGGGCGCCAACCCATTGCAGTTCACTCATTTATATTCTGCTATTATAACTGTTGTCTTTTTGGTTCTTAGGGAGGTGGAGGGCTCAAAGGAGGTGAAGGTCCAGCCGGACCACCTGGACCAGCTGTAAGCATTAACCCTCCACCCCCTTTGTGTGATGTTTGTTTACTTATTAGAGACAGTGACTGCTATGGATTCACATTTTAAAACTCATTACAGTCAGAAGAATGACGTATGTCCAAAAGACATGACCATACATCGAGGTATCATGTGAATGTCTGTAACTCATATGTCATATGTCAGGGTTCACCAGGTGAGAGAGGCCCTGCCGGTACTGGGGGTCCCATTGGGCCCCCAGGAAGGCCTGGCCCCCAGGGTCCCCCTGGCCCCGCAGGGGAGAAGGGAGTTCCTGTGAGTACTTCTTCTGTTATATGTAGTGTTTATGTTATATTCAGTTTACCCCATCTGACCAGAGTTTGTGTCTTTCCAGGGTGAAAAAGGTCCGATTGGTCCTGCTGGTCGTGATGGTATTCAAGGCCCAGTGGGACTTCCGGGTCCTGCTGGACCATCTGGAGTACCTGGAGAAGATGGAGACAAGGCCAGTACAGATCACCTAGTCTGGGGTGCCAGTTATCTCAGGAGTTTAAACTAGATCATGCACTGCATTTGTAATGATACTCTAAGCGCTTCACTGTTTATAACTGATCTTAATCATCACTATCAGTGTCAACCATGGAAACACCATGGAAAATTTTGACAGACACTTGATCAAAATGCAATTTTTACTACGGACATGTATTTAAAATGTAGCCTGCGTAGCTTTTTTCCCAGTCAAAGCATTTTGCCACTGACAGGTTTGTCCATAAATGGACTAGGTGACGATCCTTGATGTGAGCATGCTCAGATGAGCTTGATGATTGAGCGTGAGTGGGAATTTCTCGGGCCACCAAGTTTTTTTTGGCCTGCTCCACTCAAGAATGCCGTTGCATTTTTACACACCACAAAGAAATGGACCTCCAAGAGAATGCAATGACTGGCGTTTAACAAAACAACGTCCTTGTCATTTCAGTGAGGCTGTCCATTTGTCTGACGCCATTTCTAGGCGTGAAGAGCAAATGCTTTCAGGAGACGTGCGGCTAGCAGAGCATGCACTGTCAAACCGGAAGACAGTTCATTCATAAACCTGCTGCCAAAGGAAAGGCAGTTTTTATTCCTGATGTGGTGCAATCTTTGTTACCGCAGGGTGAGGTCGGAGAGCATGGCCAAAAAGGTGGCAAAGGTGACAAGGGAGAACACGTGAGTGACATCACTTCCTTTTTCCTTCCATATTGCCAGTATCCAGCTGCATTTCAATAGACAAATGCCACTCTTTACATTGAAAACCCAAGTATCCATCTATATTGGCATTGTTCCTGCTCCTTCAGCTTTTGCTGTTGTCTTCTTGGTTTCGTTTACAGGGTCCTCCTGGTCCACCAGGGCCTATGGGTTCAGTCGGTCAGCCAGGAGCTGCTGTAAGTGTAGCAGACGCCTGCTCATCTGTTCATAGATGAGGGTCACATCCACAGCATAGCATTTCAAGGCAAAATAACTAGTGGTATGACTTATATAAATAGTTAATATTAGTAGCATAAAACCATTCAAACATGCATTGTTTTTCTTTAATAATTCAGACGGTATAATTCTCAATACCATCATATACTCGTAAAGCTGTATTTTATTTCAGTAGAATAGTTTAAGTGAAGTGTTCCGGGCAGGTATGGGTTATACTGTCACAGTCAAACTGGTAGATAGAAATCTAAGCTAAGACGAAATGTAAACTTATACACGAGTGATAGATGAGCCACTGTAATTTAAACATTAGCCATCAGGTGTAAAACAGAGCACACGACTGTAGCATTAAACATTAAACCACTTGGTAGTGACATTTGTTTCCAGATAGAAAAAAGCACCACATCCATTAGAGCTTTATTACATTAAACAATCACTAATATATTACCCGAGGGACCAGCAGATCTGCCTAGCTGTGGCCCTCAAGACGGCCAAATCCGCCCAGTTACACTGGGTCGTTGATTGCTATGACAACATGTTTTCTGCCTCCTATTTCCCAGGGTGCTGATGGAGAGACAGGAGCCCGGGGCCAGCAGGGACCTTTCGGAGCCAAGGGAGACGAGGGGACGAGAGGATTCCCGGGGCCCCCGGGACCAATTGGCCTGCAGGTTAATGTCAGCTGCCGCTGATTTAATCAGGTCCTTAAGCCGCGACCTTGCGGGCAAAGCTTTGGTACCTATGAAATGAGTCAGACGTCAGAGTTCCTCTCGCCCTACGACAAGAGCAATCTTCGCTTCACAGACCTTGTTTTTATTAATTCCCTTGTCTGCATAAAGATCACATGTTAAGTTTCTTCATGACTATGGTTTTTTATTTTGAAAAATGTGTTATTTAGGGATTGCCAGGGCCTTCGGGAGAGAAAGGAGAGACAGGAGATGGGGGACCAATGGTGAGTGACTGTGTCTCTTCAGGCCAATCAGCCTCCTCTTCTGTCCAGTGCTTCCATTCTTTTTATGTTAAATTGATAGTAATATCTTCATTAAAGTCATGTTGCTTTCTTTTTCTCTCATCTCTTATCTGTCATCTGTAGGGACCTCCAGGGCCGCCTGGCCCCCGTGGTCCTGCAGGCCCCAATGGGGCAGATGTAAGTCTCACAAAGCCTTTCAATTACAGTATGGTAACAGGTGCAGAAGGTTAGCAGAGCAGCACTTCATAATAGCACTTATTAAAATGACCATTATAGAACTAAACTTTTTTGTTAGTTTTGGTCAATACACTGGAGAATATTGAAATTAATTGTCTGGGAGTTCATTGTATGTTTCTTCTACCCCTTCAGGGTCCTCAAGGCCCTCCAGGTGGATTGGGTAACCCTGGCAACGTAGGCGAGAAAGTAAGGACATGCCTGTGATCTATGTATATTTTCATGTTTGCATGTGCCGTACATAAATCAATGTATCTGTAGAGATATGTGTAATTGGTCTTTACCAGTACATAATGACTACCAGAGTGTGTGTAAACTCTGTGTAACTGCTTACCTGTGGTCTTCGAAAGGGAGAACCTGGGGAATCTGGACCACCAGGAGTACCAGGGGAGGCTGGAAAGAAAGTGAGAAGCTGTTTATTAAATGCCTGTCACTGGCAGCCCGATTTTTTCATTAGTAATAACTAATGGCCTTGTATGCTGTCTTCAGTACACATTGCTTTTATATAAATTCTTGTTACTCTGGCTAACAGTATCGTTTGGCCTAAGATAATTACTGCGCTGGCTCACTATTCTTTGCCAATGATGTCACAGAGCAGTTTGATCGTTAAGCATACATGTCCAATGGCAGGGTCCTCGTGGAGAGCGTGGCGAGAAGGGAGAGGCTGGACAGCCAGGAACCCCCGGTCCTGCAGGTGGAAGAGGCCCGACTGGAGACGACGGTCCGAAAGGAAACCCAGTGCGTAAATGTTAAACAGACAACCATGTTGGTAGTTGGATAACAACACAGAAGAAATACTAAAATTTCTGTTTTTATTGCGTTTTGACCTATAGCCATTTGATTTGCTTATCTTTCATAGGGCCCTGTTGGTTTCCCTGGTGATCCTGGCCCTACTGGTGAAATCGGACCAAGAGTGAGTATTCAGTAGTATTCAATTGTTACTGACTAAATACTCAAGGTAATCTTTCAATTACTACAAGTTCCTAAACAATATAGTGAGTACAATTTTACAGCATTGTTTGTAGTCTTTATAATCAAGCTATTACTGTACATGGTCAACAGAAGAGAAAAATGATACAAAAAAAAAGTATACAAAATAAAATCAGGTCTAACAGTTTGAAAATCAGGAAGACATAAGCTGTTACTGTTTTGAATTTAATTATATATATTTCTTCAAAATATATATGCAGCTATATTTGCTTCTCTGAGTTTCACGGTACGCATGTGCTCCCTCAAGCAACTGAACGGCTTGTATTTCAGGGTCAAGATGGAGCGAAGGGAGAGAGAGGGGAGGACGGTGAACAGGGGGAGCCGGTCAGTGACCCACAGCAGCTGATGCTGTTAATCATTATCATTACAAATAACTGATGGGTATACAGTAGTATCTGTAGTGATGTCTTCTTGTGATCATGCAGCTCAATGACCCTTTGACTCTGTCCCAATCAGGGCTCTCCCGGGCCCACTGGTGAAAACGGACCTCCCGGTGCCCCTGGAAAGAGGGTAATATCATTAGCTACTATAGGCTATGTGTTTCCCAATAGTATTCAACCAAAAGCACTTAAAATAATATTGGCGAGTAATAATCTTCTGAAAGACATAAATGGTAGTGATCGTAACAGCCATACTATGCTTAGATGTATATGTGTTTATGTTTAATTCTTATCGTATGTTTCCTAGGGTCCTCTGGGAACAAGAGGCCCTGAGGGACGTCAAGGAGAGAAAGGCAGCAAGGTGAGGATTTAAAGGGTTAATATTTATCACCCATGGTCCATTGAATGATATCACTCACTTGACTGATTTCAGTGTATTGGATTTAGCCATCTTGTTATTGTCTCGAAAAGCTTTTTAATCAAATCTACGAATTGAACGAATGAATTTCAAGTTAAGACACGCGATTAGCAAACTTGATAATTACATCAAATATAAACAATAAGTCAATTGCAATTTGAATTATCGCACCACTGGGTAACAATCTGCCTCTGCTAATAGGGAGACTCAGGTGCCATTGGTGCCCCCGGAAAGACAGGCCCCGTGGGGCCACAAGGCCCTTCAGGAAAACCAGGGCCGGAGGGTCTGAGGGGACTCCCAGGAGCTGTGGTGAGAGCCGTCGGGCCCCATAGTAACATTATGACTATTCTGTTTTGTCATTCCTAATCTCTTTCCGCCGTTGGTGTTATTGTGAGTTGCAATTGTGCAAAATGAAGGTCTCGTTAACCGCAGTACCCTAACGCTAAATACACACATTAACCACATACCATTAACACTGCTCTATTATTATGAGCAATGAGAATAGAATAAGCGGAGGTCCTGTGCATCTGACCCGTCCATCTCTTTATGTCTGTCCTCCCGTATTAGGGCGAACAAGGTGCTCCAGGACCATCAGGACAAACAGGCCCCCCAGGACCCATGGTAAGTCCAGAACAGCCGCCTCAGTGCAGTATAATCCTCAGAATGTCGTATCGATGCCTTTTGCCTCGTTTTATTATTCCTTCCTGCCATCGCTCACTGAATATTCAATTTGTTACGCTTAGGTGTCATTTTGCGGTAGTGCTTCAGAGATCAGTGAGTATTAACCACGACATTCTCTCCCATGCAGGGACCCCCGGGGTTGCTTGGCCTGCGTGGTGAGCCAGGGGCGAAGGGCGAGAAGGGCCACGCGGGTCTGATTGGTCTCATCGGGCCCGCAGGAGAGCAAGGAGAGAAGGGTGATAGAGGTCTTCCAGGGCCCCAAGGGACAACTGGACCAAAGGGAGAAACTGTGAGTAAACAAAACTACCCATAAGCATCATGGCTCTGATAAGCATCTATACATAGCGGCCAATAAAACACTCACGTTACGCACCTTCACCGTTTATAAATATAGACTTGCCTTGAATGTGAAAT
>JAODKE010000051.1:11132342-11154667 GCA_026779605.1 Mormyrus hasselquistii
CGCGTCGCGGCGGCGGGGTCTGCCTCTGTGGAGTGATTTGGCCGTCTCCTGTCCTACATCACATTCGGAGTGTCCCCCAGGCCGCTTCTTGGGAGATCCTGTGGATCCTTCCTTCCGCTGAGGGGAGAGCCTCTCTGACCCAGGCCCACGACGAGGGAAAGCCGCCCCCCCCCCTCCCCCGGCCACCTCCGTCCCCTTTCTTCTCCCCTTCTCGGCTGGACTTCCTCCCCAGCAGGCTGCTATGTCGGGTTCCTTTCGCCCCTCCTCACCGACGCCAAGCTTCAGCCAGAATCTGAGTCGCTGGTATCAGACGAGGAGGACGACGAGGAGGAGGAGGAAGAGTCTGAGCTGGAGCTGCTGGCGCTCAGGCGAGAGGCCACCATGTGGGGCTCTGCCGCAGTCGGCTTCTCCACTAGGGGGCGAGAGAGAGAGACAGTGAGTCGATACGCAGCGTAGCTTCTGATGCAGGCGGCCGTGTAAACCACCAAGGCAGGAAGAGTGCACTACCGCACTGCCGCAGGGGGGTCTGCAATTTATACCACTAGACAATCCTCCATAGACCGAATTAAAAACTGTGCAGCTGTGTGATTCATGCTATTTGGAATCTAGCCACGTAATTTAAAGGGAAAAAAATAATTGATGGCAGCATCATTTAAAAGTTTGAGTCTCTGAAAGCGAACCCACTGTAGTGACCAGACCCAGCGTGGCTCCCTGAATGACCACAAACAATGACACAGCAGTAGACATGAAGACCACGGCAAATCACAGGAAGCTCCCTCACCCTTGGCCTTCTGAGGCTTCTTGGCTGAATTGAGCTGGCCGCTGACATCCTGAAGCCTCTTCTCCAGCTCTTGCTTCTTCTCCAGGGCCAGCTCTTCCCGGGACTTCCCGCCGATCGTCTTCTTCATCACTGCGGGCGGGATAGAGAATGAGGCCGCTGAGCTGGCGAGGAGTGCGGCGGCAGCCCGAGGACGCCCGGCCGCCGGGACTCACCGTAGGGCTTACGGGGCTTCTTGCGCAGGCAGGTCATGACGTAGCGCTCCAGCTCACGCAGGGTGGAGGGCTTGAGCGTCTCGAAGTCGATCTCAATCTCCTCGGGGTTGGAGTCGCGCAGCGAGGGCTCGCGGGACTGGATGATGTGCACCACGCGGCCCAGCTTCTCGCCCGGCAGCTTGTTGATGTCCAGGCTCAGCTGCCGCTTCTCGTCGTACGACATGGGCCGGCCCTCCTCCTCCTCTTCCGAATCGTACAGGGGTGGCAGCGACGCTGCTAAAGCCACGTTGGAGGCAGCGGGTGTGGCTTGGGACTTCTTGGATGACCTGGAGGAGGGGACGAGCTTGCTTAGCACCCAGGTTCAGTCTATATCAGTTCCCCTCTATCCAGTCCTTGCGGACCCACGGACAATCCACTTTTTTGCTCGAGAGCCGGGAGGGAGCAAAAGTTTGGACCGGCTGTGGGTCCGAGGACCGGATTGGGAAACCCTGGTCTATTTCGTTAGCAATCACAAGCAAACACAGTGTTAATCTCACAAAAGGTAACAGGCAAAGACTTACCAAATGACATTGTGTGTAAACCACTCAGACAAGCTTACTTGTGAATTTGTCACAAATTATTAAAGCTGTGATGTGCTGTGGTTGCAGTGATGGATGTTACTGATGACCCAAACAGGCAGACAGATAATACACTGCGTGCAGAGCGCAGTGAAGTGAAGTCAGCAGGAAGCGGCAGACACACTAAGAAACAGGGATGTGGACTGACTTGCTCTTGCCGCTCTTCTTGCTGGCCGCCTTCTTGCCCGGCGTGGAGCTGCTCGCCGAGCGGCTCGACTTGCTCTTGGAGATCTTGGCGGGCTTCGGCGGTTTCTCTGCGGCCCCGTCGCCCCGGCTTCCCCGGTGGTTCTCGGACTTCTTTTTCTTCTTCTTCTCCTTTTTGTCGCGCTTCTTCTTGGGCTTGACGATGGGGGCCTGGGACAGAGCCGCCAGCTGCTCGTGTACGGCCCGCAGCTGGGGGTGGCGAGGGAGGAGAGACCCAGCGTCAGACACCACATACCGTCCACATTTGAAAAAGGACTTCTGACGGAGGTAAGCAAACGACGTATGAATACATCACACAGACATACCAAGCCTGAGATATGAATATGACGGCTGAAAAATAAAAGCTCATAAATATGCTTTTTAGTAATGTCATGAATTCCGCCAATCTTCTTCCCGTCTAGTGACTCAGTATGATGCATTTTGTTTGGGGATGGCGCTCCACAAACTATCATGCCTCGCGGGCAACGTTCCATTGGACGGTCACGAGCGGCTGGCTCATTACCGCGCCGACAATGGCCACGTGATCACATGCCTCCGCTATAACACTTGAGCCGCCATCTCGCGTTTCACCAGCACAAAGGAGACCCTCGCCAAGAGGTGCCACGCTAACTGTTGCCAAGGAAACCCGAGGCAGCCCACTCCAGCGATCCGCCGCTTAAGTATCCTACGAAACTTTGCGGCAAGATCTAGAAAGTGAAGATGGGCCATAGCGGCGTGTGGGACAGGCTACGCATTCTGCAGCTAAAAGCGTTACTCCAGTAGCGGTGTAGCTATGAGTGGTGAACAGTGTGTAGATACAGTTCAGAGAAGCTGTGGTGAGCAGGTGCACGGCGTTTGGTGTCTACCTGGGTACACACCTGTTCCTGGAGCTCGGCCAGCCGGTTGGCTCGCTCCACCTCGCTGTCCGAGCTGGGGCTGCTCTCGCTCTCGCTGCTGGGCTCGCTCTCCGAGGACGACGACGAGGACGACGACTCGGCCGCTGAAAGGCCCAGCCCGTCCCCCAGGGAGGCCATGACTACGTCCTCCGCCGGCTCGTCAGGCATCTTGGCGAAGCGGAACTCAAAGACGTCCTGGAGCGCGTGAGGGGACACGGACAAGAGAGTCATGCGCTGTCAGGTCGTAAAGACCATCAAAGGCTGACGAGAACGGATGCGGCGCGTCTGGGCTCGGTAGAGCCTCTCCGCACCTGCAGCTTGCGGGCCATGGACACCACGTCGTGATCCGGCGGGTTGTACTTGTAGCAGTTTGAGAACATGAGCCTGACGTCCGCAGCAAACTGCTGGGCGTCTTGGTATTCGCGACTGTCCATTTTCCTCTGAGAGAGAGAGAGACAGAAGAATAAGAGACGTGAAATCAGAAGGCACTTCCTATGATCAACATGACACTTAACAAGGAGGACACAACCGATTTAACGCAATAAGCAATAAGGCGGCTGTGCCTCTTGCGTTCGGCACTATGGGGAATCACACACTTCAGTGCCGACTGACAGAGAGCCCTACAGATGCCACTCCAACTGTTGTTTTTTTTTTTGCAAAATAGTCTTAAAGTCTTAAGGATCAGGAACGCAGGAGCAGAATCCCAAACACGAGGTCAGAATTGCAGGCGACGCCCACCTTGATGGTGCTGAGGTCCATGGGGTGCTTGATGATGTCGTGGTAGTCGTGCAGGCCCAGGGCCGAGGCGTCCACGGGCTTGTAGAAGGGCCAGGCGTAGGCGGCGTGCTTCTTGGACAGCAGCTCCTTCAGCACGCCGCTGCAGTAGCGCATCTGCTGGCTCAGCTTGCCGCGTCGCGACGGCTGGTGCTGCAGCTGCGAGTCGGGCAGGTCCTTCCGCGGCGGCTTGATGGGCCGCCCGCTCTCTCGCCGCCGCGCCGGCACCTTGGCGGCCATGGCAGGCTGCAGGAGCACGGGGCCCCCCATGCCTGGCTTCAGCTCCGTCCCCAGCGAGGACAGCATCAGGGGGGAGTCGCCGCCGCCGCCCAGGCCCATGCCGCCCACCCCCACGGTGTGGGGCAGGGCCACCGTGGTGGGGGTGGTGGTGTCCGCCTTCCGTTTCACGCCCTTCTTCTGTGGACCAGAGACAGACAGGCAGCCTGTATATAAAATGGCCCCAACGCTGTCAAGTCTGAGACTACAGCCCTTATTTCACAAGGGACGTGGGTAACTAGTTACATGTAGCTGGGTACTTTCCGTGAAGCCCGGAGAGTCCAGGGCCCCTGCGACCGGCAGGCAAAGCCAAGGTGCTTCCCTAGAACGTTACCAGCTGCCCCATTCGTTATTGCACAAAAATGAAGCACCGTATCCCTGCTCCCACTGCGCCACGTCAACCTAACAGAAACCCGACCGGGACTTTATCTGTAATAACAGCTGTTGCTGGGAATGACTTTCTACTCCACCTGTTATCTACTCATGCAGCGCGCCTGATAAAATAATATACAGCAGCTGGAAGAGGGCGGGCGGAAGGTGGGGAGGGGTCGTACCTTGGCCGTGGGTTGTGTGGGAGGCAGCCCTAGCAGACCCTTGTGAGCCAGCATCGTCTGCGGCGCGGTGGGGAGCATCAGGTCTGGCGTTTCGGGGGTGGGGGGCGAATACACAGACTGGGAGACTGATGACACAGCTGGGACCTGGTGCGCAGTTGTCACACCCCCTGGCACTGGTGCAGAGCGGAGTGCGGTAAGGACACACGGCTACGCAGTAACGCACGCGCTCCGCCCCTCCGCTCCGCTTCTCGGCCAATCTAGTCACACGCTTAGAGGCTGAGAACCCACCGGTCGCCCTGCGGCCTTTGGTGGCCTTTGCGGGTTTGCCTCGCGGTGCCGGAGGGGGAAGCTCGATCTCCTCCTGGGGCATCTGGGCAACTTTCTGCAGGAACGCCTTCTCCAGAGACTGCGCCATCAGGACAATGTCATCGGTGGGCTGGGGGGAGCAAGACACCGAACAGGGAAACATGCAGGTCAGGGTCCTACAAAACGCAGCCACAGGTCGTACATATAAAAATAACAGGACATGTCCCTATGGAGGGTACAATCACACGAAATCGTAGCTTTTCATATAGTGAGCAGACACACCTTGTTGTAGATGTAGCAGTTAGTAAACATGGTGTTGAAGTCCTGTATGCACTCGCTGGCACTGCGGTAGAAATTATTCTCAAGCCGTCTCTTGATGGTGCCCAAGTCCATCGGCTGCTTGATAATCTTGTGATAATCCTGAGAAGTGTTTCAGGGGGTGTAAAATTAAAAACTGTAAAGAAACCCTAAAAGACACGGATGCTACAATCTGGCTGTGATGAGCCAGAAATCATGACGCGGAAGTTGTCCAGGTCGCTCTACATATTGACCTTTAACAAAAAGACGTTTCATGTATTTAATGTTGCGCTTAAATTGTTCTTACAAGTTACCTGGGGGGTCTGTAGCCCAAAAGCAGAAAGGCAACATGCAGTACACAGACCTAATGACCAAACAGCAGTGCCAAGCTGGTGTCACATGACCCCGAGAGGACGGCACGCTCACCGGCAGATTGAGTTTGGCGGCGTCCACCGGCTCGTGGAAGGGCCAGGCAAAGTGGTGGCGCCACAGTGACTTCATCATCGCTTTCTGCAGGAACTGCAGCTGGTTGGTGAGGCGGCCCGGGCGGCTGGGGTCCCGCACGGGTGGGGCCGGGTGCCCGGGAGGTGGCGTGTGGGGGGGCAGAACCGGGCCCTCGAAGCCCTCGTAGAGCAGCGACGGCTTGCGGATGCGCTTGCCGGGGCCCGACACGCCCGCGATGTGCTCCATCCCGATGGCCCCCGGAGTCCCCGCGATCCCACCCAGAGAGCTGCTGCCATCCGACAGCAGTCTAGGAGGGACAGGATGGCGCGTGCAGAGCAGGGGGGAGAAGAGGTGGAGCAGAGATGGAAAGATCTGCTTAATGTACACGTCACTTACTCCCTCAACTTATGCACATAAATCCCCACAAATCTTACGCGCAGATTTTACCAGATATCTTTGCCCCCATATCTAGTAAACAGTCTTTTCACTGAGAGACTTGCAGAAAATTTTACAATTATGACTGTTATTACGCCCATCGTGACATAACCACAACAAAGAGGAGGAAGTGACGTCAGAGCCACTGTGAACATGCAACAGAGGCTGCTCTCAGCCAGGGCTGTGGGGCTGAGGTGTGGCTGCAGCAGCGTCATTGTGTCAGTGCACAACTACAAGTTCTGGCAGGCAAACTGGATGAGAATGCTGAGGTCAGAAAGTTATCTGGTGTCAGAACTGCATGTAGGGATGGACAGTTCCCATGGTGTCAGAAAACTGCCCACTCACTCACAGCCTAAACTAAAGCAGTACCGAAGTAGTAATCAAGCAACTTGTGACGCATGCTTTTCAAAAGCAAACCCCACACTGCAAAACGAACTCGGATCACTGAATTCTTGGGACCGAGACTCGTTTTGGTTTGATGAACATAAGACTAATACATTCTATTGCGAACTTCCCTTCCATCTCCCTGGCAACTCAGTTAAGGAACCCTCTCCATTGGCTGCTGCTCTTACATAGCCATGGTAACCAACCCCACAACTACTACCCATCACCACCTACAATAGACACACAGCAGGTGTTGTCTGTGTAATGAAACTATCTAGGTTGTAACCCAAGGCTATCCGTTTGTTTGGTATTCAAACACCTTCATACAAAGGCTGCTGTGTGTGTGTGTGTGTGTGTGTGTGTGTGTGCGCGTGTGTGTGAGAGAGAGAGAGAGAGAGAGACACACACTCCTCTCTCCCACCAATGCAGGCTCATCACTGTGACCCCTCAGCCACCATTCTGCAAGTCTGTGCCCCACTGACACAAAAAGCAAGACACGAGCCCTTCGGCACAGGTGCTCTCCCCCACACACCCCAACTTTAAACAAAAGGCAAAGTATCGTGCAGAGACAAAACAATATACGAACTTCAGATTAAAAACATAAACAATGCAGTCTGCCATTTAACTGAATGGGCAAAAGCAAAACCGCTGACAGTATAAATGGTACAAAGACATGTATAGGGATATATAAATCATGAATGCTATATGGGTTTAAACTTTTCAGAACGATTAGAATGGCCGGAAAAAAATGCCTCCATCTGGGGGAACCACCAAGACATTGTAATCAAGTCCAAGTGTAACCAAGAACTGTCATGGAGTTATACGGCCCATTCCTAAAGTCAGCTTTTATGAAAAAAATCAGAACTATACATAGAAAATCTTACTGTAAAGTTCTTTGGGGGGGACAAAATAATAGTGTTGGACCAGGGAAAACAGCGCTAAGCTTTCTGATGGACCAACAACAGACACAACTGTCCATGATGCAATAAAGTCTTAGGTCTTACAATTCTTACATCATGCAAGAGAAAACGAGATGAGGAAACTGATAGGGGAGTTATGGTTGAATCTAAAGCACAACACCAAGTTCATGCAAATGTCAACTGTATATTACAAACTGAATTGGGCTAAAATCACAACCCATCTACCCAAGTAGATACCTTACATTTTAAAATACCGTATTAATAAGCAATGGGGGACCTTGGCACACCAGATAACACACACATACCTACCAACATCAAAACAAACAGACGTGTATGTGTCCACTGACTGCATCTCATTTCACTTCACTGGAATATACCCACCAATTTGGTGAAGGGTAATTTTATAGAAAACCAAATTCCATGCATGCTTTTGGACGCAAATCTTCCACTGAGGGTGAGGTGGGGGCAGTTTAAGTTCAGGTCACACTGGTATAACGCCACACCATTTTAATTCTAATTAAAATCTCCTTGACATACGGAATCCAGTCCAGCAACTTGCAGTAAATAGGAGGAAAAGTGAAAGAGGCAGCTTGCATAAAATTAACGTTGAATAGGGCTGTTGGCTAAAACCTTGGTTAAACATTGATGCTTGAGGTGAAGCAGATGTTTACAAAGACACACAAAGGTTTTTGTTTAATAAAAAGCACTTTATTGTGACACTATTAAGGACATAACTACACAAGATATCCCTTAGCCCATACTTACCATTAAATTCTATGCAGAAAGGGCACAAGGGACAAACGTGACATACAAATGACCTATTCAAATCAAAATCTAAAAACTGACCAATTTACAACAAAAATGGGACAACAAAAATAAAAATATTGTACAATGCTTAAAACTATTTTGCAGGTCAATACCCACTGGAAATTACATCTACAGAAAATTACAGAATATATTTGCTGAAAAACACGGAATATGTTTATCTACTAGAGCTTAAATATTCTACGTTTGTCCATAACCGAAGACCCACCCCAAAGCGAAGACTAGAGGTGTCACATTGAGTTCCTTAACGGTTAGCATATGCCCAAACCAACAGCTACCGCTAGGAACAGTGCGATTCGGCCCGAAGTGATAAAGTTTAAATGACCTGAGGAGGTGCACGGACGTTACAATGAGTTACCCTGGCTACGGATACTACTGACAGACACCTGCACGTGGATGCTGCACAGCGGAACCGGCAAACTGTCAGTCTAATCCAGCTAAGAAGGAACAAGAAGAGTTCACTGCACCGACCATCATTCTCACGCTACAGTAATTAATAGGTCGACCGATCGCAATATTTAACATACACTAAATCCGATCATGCGGCCGATGCATCACACTGCCTTTATTCAAGTTAAAAATACTCAAGTCGCTCCGACTGCCGCTCCGCAGGGCGCCAAAGCACACGCCGGCACGAGCGCAAATACCAGCGCAAAGCCGGCTCAGAAGCGTTTGAAAGCTTACTAATGCATCACCCGCACGTATACGCATGTTACAACATTACCAGTCACGGCCAAATGAAATACAGCAATTAAAATTATATCCGATATCATAGTACGTCGCGTACAGTCTGCTGGCGTATTAAGACTCAGCGCCCGTGCCTCCAGCCTAAAACGTTTAGGATTTAAGACAACTAAACTTACCTACGTAGGGCGCTTAATCAAAATATTTACACACCGTAAGTAATCAGCAATAGGGAGCGAAGCCTGCTAAAACCTCAGGGACAACTTAACAGGCGCTTTCGAATACATAAAATTAGACCACATGATGGATGTTACAGGATGTGTAAACACTGACTTTAGGATTTACATATATGAATTTCCGTCGCATACCAATATTATACATGCCTTTAAATGTTAGCTGCAAGCTAGCTAGCCGCAATCCAAACTCTGTAGCAGGGCGGCAGGAAAATGGCGTCGGCGCAGTGACGATATTGGAGAGCGGGTACACGGGCGATTCAAAACAGTGCCGAAAAGACGTTGTACATTGTACATCTCCACAGAACAATCCCAATGGTCAGAGACATATTCCACTGGTCAGGATACTACCAAGTCAATTGCGCAGTCACAGTTGCATGCGCTGGTGTATTTTATATTACCGATGCTAAAGTGGTTGCTGATAAGGAATTAATATTCACTGACCAAATTATATTCCACAGCCAATAATATAGCCTTAGGCAGCATGGCAAATGTCAGTGATTCCGTTCGGTACCTGTCAAGGGTCGGGTTTACGGCCGTCTCCATCAGGATGGATCCGGATTCCTTTAAAAGACCTATTTCTGTTAAGTTCCAATGTCTTCTTCCGATCACGCCTGTCAACTCTTCCTTCCGTTCAACGCTTCAGCGAAATGGCGACGCTCGGATTCCGCACGGCTTTTTAAAACCCATCCGCTGAGACGATTGGATGAGATACCCTCCACATGCCCACGCCCACAGGCCTCTTATACGCAAAGCCACACGTCTATCTAGCAAGCCGCGCCTTAATTCACAAGTAGCCACCCAAATCCGCTTCTTCTGCCTAATTCGCATAGCAGGGACGTCCGTCAAACCAAATGCTGCATCCATTGGATGCTTACGTCAAAGCTTAATCACATACTCCCATGACTGGTTGTGTTGCACAGTTTTACGAAACGGTCCCACCTTTCACGGTTTAGCACCGGCCAAAAATTACGTCAATACAGGAAGAGAGTCCGCGGCTATTGGTCGTCGAGTCTCAGGCGCGGGCACCGGGAGCAATTTGCTGCTACGCCATTGGATATTTCAGCCATTCAGGCGCATCCGACATACGATTTCTAAGCGGAGCGCTTCAGTTTTTCGTAGCGGTTCGAAAGAAAGTCGTTTTCCAATTTACGTAGCTGACAAAATCACATTTAAAACAACTTAATTTAAAAAGTCAAAGTTAACACACTGCGTTGGAATACAAATGTTCTGTGGAAAGCATATGTAGAAACCACTGAACGACAAACTGCACGCCTTTATATGAAAATGTTGTACGTGACTACAAAGAAGCAAAACTGGGAAGTGAAAACGCCTACTTCAGCGAATACAAGCGCAAAAAGTAATCTTAATCCATGTACTCAGATTCTGATGGCCGATAAGTAACTCATGATAACTATTTAGTACGAAATACGACCTTTAAAAGATAATCCCGTATTGGGCATACCAAACACTGGCCGGAAATTGGCACATGCAACGCACATGATATACAGCCGCAGGCGGTGAGGCCTACCTCATTTGTATTGTATAACATCAAAAATAATACACCTGCACTATTTTTATATAATACAAAATAAGAATACCCATCGTTAAATATCCATATATAAAACTTCGAAAGAACAACACCACTACAACAACCCTATCAAGCGCGAAAGTACTGAATGACACAGCAGTTTTCAAGGCTTCTGCTTGCGCACTTAGTAATTCTTAAAATTGAGTTACAAATATGAATATACCATCCACAACTACACTATATACGAATAGATATTTGTACTTGGTCAATAAACACAAAACCTGATTTTAAGCCACTATTAGTATGAGACCTCATACAGAATTCAGAACGTCGTTTAGTTTCCGCTTAACATTTGGTTTCAGAACCATTTTCATCGCATAAAAACACGTAAAAGAAACTAGATAATTAATATGTTCAATCATATAAGCCATCTAATTAAAATAACAGCAGAACCGCAAGCAAACTAAATTAAACACGACTGACTCACTTGGCCTTTACTAAATTTACGAAAGAAACCATAAAAATACACTTAGTAGCTATTTCTATAGTAGCTAGAGTCTAAAAACGTAGAAAAAGTCTCGATATAGCTCACATGTAAGCCTGCAAACCAAGAAGTCACGCAAGTCATCGCCAACACCCACCCATCCCCCATCGACAAGGTTACAAGTTCTTCCCAACGTAAATTCCTATAAATTAAATATACAATTAAATCATTCTTCTCGAACTGCCTTCTTTACATTGCCAAATCAGTGTCAACCAATAAGATATCGAATTATCCTCCGGATTTAAGAAAAAAATGAATGTTCTTTGTTGAGCTTAATTCCAAAAGGACATTCTTTGACTAAAAAGTGTCCTAAATGAAATCCACATAATGGCAACATTACTTTTTCTCTTCTTTTCTTCAGCCACGTTTGTTTTTTTCTCCAACTCATTTCCCACAAACATGTCTGTCTTCTTCTTCCCTCATTCATTGGGTCGAAGTGGGGGAGGGGAGTCACATGACTGGTTTCGTTCTGATTCTCGACATAAAGCAAAACCACAGGAAAACTATCCAAACCTTTTCCTAAAATGCATAACTTCCCATTTGCGAAATGAGGTATTCCCGTAACGCGTGCTTCCAATTTCCAATTGTTATTTAAAAAATATATTGACCAGCTTTTTGTCAATAATCACAAACAAACGCAGAACAAAGAACATTTTTCCAGAACGCCATGACATTTCCGATTGGGCGGCAAATGTCACATGATAAAATATGGCTTTCAAGGTGAAAAAAGTCAACTTGATATTTCACTGCGTTGAGCATTCCTTTGACGTTTTCCATCAAAATGCGCACTTTATTCTATTATTTTACCAACCGTGTTTGTTTTCTACGGAATATAAATAATATTTTTCCGGAAAATATTGTATTCCTTCATTAAGCGCTGAATCTTACTGCCAACATGGCATCCACCTCCGTGGTTTAACGAAAAAAAAGAAAGAAATGCGCATGCGTTGTCAGAGAAAATACGGCATATTACATACTCAAGTGTCGTGCCTTTCTGGGATTTTGTATATTCATTGCGATCTTACCGTAACGTTTTAGGATTTCGGCGTTGTAATGTAGCGCCCAACTTAGTTTAAAAAGCCAGTGATCAACTGTATTTGTAATTTAGGGTCGCTTTTCCTTATGTCAAGGGCGACAAATACTGGGAACATAGATGAAAGAAATAGATATAACATACCTTGCTGTATGTTAGAATATTTTAGAATTTACAGCTTTTATTCTTAGCCTCGCAAGCTGTTTATTAGTGATTATTTTGTTTAGCCATGTGGTTATTGTTGATTCTATGACAGTTGTTAATAGGAATTCAGCATCCAGCGTTACTCTCAGCAGATAAACCACTTGTGTAATTATTAATTGGCGTGTTAATGTTTTTAAAAGCAAAGAAAAATACCGTCAGTTATCATCAGCCATGTGACTGGGAAGCGTTCAACAAATATGTCATATGCAGATATTGTTAGACTGCGTTTATTTTCAGTTTACATTTGCTTTCACACGATGTAGCCATAGTAAGGACTTTATTTTGGAGATGCTGACCCTTTTCCGTTCATTTATAGTAAATGGTTAACAATATAAGAAGTCTATCTTTAACTCTTAAAACAGCTTCGCGAGATACTTTCAACTTTGGATCTATTTAAAATGCACTTGACTGCACGGTAAGTGCTGTAGTAAAATACCGAAGAAGCCACTTATAAAATAAATAGCCCGTTTGAAAACTTCATGCATAGCCTTACTGTAGTGAGATTTTAGTGAGTAATTACATTTTTAATTTTGCGTACACGTGCATTCAGGTTGCTAGGGATGCTTTCGCCAACATGTAATCTGGAAACCCTTGGCAACGGTCTCTTAACAATTAGTAGTGAGGGCAGTCCAAAAACAGTGTGAAAGGCTTTAATTGTGCACAGTGTTACTCCTGTTAAAATTGGGCCGTCAAAGCAAAATTATAATAACAATAACACAGGTTCTCACTTTTCATCATTAACAGCTTAAAAGAATCATTTTTTGTGAGATATGTTATAAATGTATTTATCTAGATCACATTTTGTTCGCTTTGTCATATTGTTGAAGTCTTTATGGTTTAGAATTTTAGAATTTAGTGATTAATTGTCTTTGTTGACACACCACAGTGCACAACAACGAAATGTGTTCTCTGCATTTAACCCATATGTGCCAATGTGACATAGCAGGGGGCAGCTAATTCAGCGCCCGGGGAGCAGTGCTTGGGGGCGGTACCTTGCTGGTCGGGGATTCGAACCCGCAATCTTTCAATTACGAGGACATGTCTTACATTATAAAATAATGACCATCATTTCCCTCCGCAGTATATTAAAGTCTATTATTTCTAGGATAAAGTAGCTTACTCATAAAACTAGCTACATTTAATTTATTTGGCGCCTAACCAGAAACAGTCAATTTTAGTTAATTTACCTGGTTAAGAAACAGGCATCTCAAATAGTTAAATGCACGCTATTATAGTTGTTCACCATTGGTCGTCTCGTAACTTGTTTAATGCCCGGTTAATATCTGTAGTCCAACAGGTTTTATGTCTGTTTGGGTTGTTTTTTTGTAATTTGGGATTTATAGTGAACTATGTAACAGTTAATATAAAATTAAGCATAATATCAGTGATACACCTGTTTATCTAAACACTTTTAACACTAGAGACCAGCTTTACATTGATTATTTTCTGATTTTCATGTGTGCGGAACAGAAGGGTTAACAAACTGCTAACTTTCTCCACAATAAACATTTGGACTCTACCCTGCAGTGACTCCGAAATACTTTTAAAATTAAACTTTATTTGAACACCAGTTACTTTTCTCCCATTAGCATCCTTTTTATTTAGAGTGCCGTTTTTATTCAGTGAGATCAACATGATGTGTTTCGATTGAAAGTTGGGTGAGATTTGAGGTAGTTATTGCTATATGCTGGAAAAAAAAAATCGTGTCATTTTATAATTTTTAGTTAAGGATAAAATGAATCACTATCATCCATATAACTGCACATCAGAATAGATATTTCTAGTTTGCTCAATTCCATATTTGCAAGTATTTCAAACATCTTTATATGAAAAAAGGTGATAGTTATTTATATTCAATCAAACATGAATAAACATCGATTAGTGTGTATACAGTTATTTTCCACCTCAAAAATCAAGCCACAAAGCTTTGAAACCCATGATACTATATACCCGAGTGTAACACACATTTATGTTATAAATGCCAAAGAATATCACATGGTAAGGATACCACAGAAAGTGATACAGAAGTTACCTTCTGTAAAAAAGATCAGTCACTGGAGATATTCATGAACAACACAACACTTTCACTGTGCATTGTTCTTCATTACCATGCTATTTTTAACAAGTATTCTTGTTAACTATCTTTCCCTGAACTAACCCATGACTGGGTTGTTTTTGCTACGAAAGCAGGAGTAAAAGCACTAAACTAAAGAAGTCCTTTTAAAGTCGCTTCGTTTGAATATCTATGTGTGAGCTGTCGGTACTGTCAGATTGGTCCTGGCCTCATCCCATCCTGTTCATTTCCTCTTTTGGACAGCAGGTGTCGCTGGCCATTCCCTTTATCCTTGTGTTTAGCACTTTCTCATTCCCTAGTGTGTCCCCCTTCTATCTGGGCCACTACGTAGCCAAAAATGCTGATGCTGGATTCCATTTACCTCGGAGGTCAGAAGTCAGCGCTGGGAATGATGTCACATCTGAGTTAACCGGGTTCTAATACAATAAGTCAAAAAGCCATTTAGCAATACCAGGGACCTGTTTCGAAAAGCAGGATTTCTTGCTTAGCTAAACAGCTTGTCGGATTTAAGGTACCCCAGCTTAAATGGCCTTTACCTTCAGTCATTTACATGTTGCCCAGACTACCTTAAATCCAACAAGCTATCCGGCTTTCTGAAACAGGTGCAGCTATCTTGAATTCTGAAGTCATGGTTGCAGAGATTCCTCTCACTTTCCGAGTTGAAGTTCCAACTTCAGGGGGCGTTCCATGTGAAATTTCATACTAGGAACTTGAAATTTCCGAGTTCCAATAGAACACAACAGGGCTAAATCCCAAAACTGTTTTTTTGACAGCTCCCATGCTCCCTCCTTCAATAACTCATTGTCTAAAGTAGAAAGTTCATGAAGCTGATGAGGTATGGAATGAGTAAGTGAGCAAGGAAGGTAGTGAGGACAATTAAGTGGTATCAGGACTTGTATCCCTGATAACTTATCGTGCACCACCTGTATGTATGAAGTTATGACTGAAGTAGACGTTTTTATGCTATGTCATGCGTGGGTGTCAAAAAAGGTGGATTTCTCTTCTGCAAAGGGTACTCAAAACTGGACTTGCACACATTCCTGGTGAAGGTGTGACTTGAGTGGAAATTGGTCCTCAATGACTTCCCTAAGGTATTGGGACAACGTCTGGACTTCAGAAAAACTGCTGGGGCAAAGGAAAGGTGACGAGGGAAGGTGGCCCAAATGGGGGTTTGGGGTGTAGCCCATGAGTATGCTGCTAAGTAACCATGCTTCCATTCTGTCATGGGCTGGCTAGAGGCCATCCTCAGTTTTGGTGTTTTGGAATTATGGTGAATTGGTAATTATGTATGTTGTATGCATATTTCTGCATTAGTTATTTTTTGTGCTCTTGCTCCCTATATGTACCTAGATTTGTAATGTCCTGTTTCACCTTTGCTCCCAGTATCTTCTGTGTAGATCTAATCCTTAGCGTTTTACTGATTGTCACTATCTACACTTGGTCCTCATCTGTGTGTGTGTGTGCGCGTGTGTGTGTGTGTGTGTGCGTGTGTGTTTGTTCCCTCAGTGTTTTCTCTAACTGAATTCAACCCACCTTTGTTTTGGCCCCTTGTGGTAACTTTTTGTTTCTCGTCCTTCAAGTTCCTTTGCAATAAAGTTCCCCATTTGTCTTTTGAAATCTATCAGTAATGCGCTGCGGCTGCACCTACTCTATGGCACAGGTGCCCTTTTACATTCAACTGATCTAAAATATTTGAAATAAAGAATAAGTAAGCTAATGGATGCTAATGTGTAACACTGTGGACTCTCGAAGCCACAGAGCGTGGGGGTTCTTACACTTACACCTTAAGTTTGTTCTGGACATATTTCCTGCTGCATTTAGATTAACTGGCTTAATTGCCTGTAGTGTATGATTGTGTGTGTGTGCTCTGCCATGAATTTGCATCTCAACCAAAATGTATCTTTGCTTTGTGCCCTGTACTGTCTGGCATAGGCTCAAGGTTCCTTTGCACCCCTACGCGGGATAATCAGTTCCTTCACCTTTTAAATGAAAAGATAAGTCATTTCTAAGTATCAGTTCAGATACAATGCCCTTAATTAATAATTATGATTATGTTTTTTTTTTTACCATTGTCTTCCAGTCCGCTAAATCCAGTTAAACCCCTTCACAGATATTCACTTCTGCCCTCAACTTATGCCACCCACTTATTTTCATGCCACATGCTTCAGCGAAGTGACACCAGAGTGCTGCTCACTCGATTCCACCTGAAGCCCCGAAGGTGTCCAGCTGATCATAGATATAATGAGGAGAGAGAGAGAGAAGTCAGACTCGGAATCTGTCCCATGTGACGTGAGCCGCTCGCATTCTCAGGAACTCCTCTGCACCGTGAGGAGGCGGGGGCATTTGGGGTGTGTGCCCCCCCCCCCCCCAAGCACCACCCCCCCAGGATTTTTTAAATGGCATTCATTCTAAATCTAAATCTCCCAGGCATGTGGCTCTGCCCCACACTACTACCTTCACCCCCCCACCCCATTAGATTTCTTCTGGCACTACTCCCCGCCACAGGCAGCTAAGGTGGATGGATGAATGCCTGCTGTGGGATGTGCTTTGACAGATACATTGCATTGCATAATTACAGGTAGTTGCTGTGACTCAGCGACAGACTCCACTATGGAGGATGTATATTATATGGAGGGTAATGCAGCTACATTAAGGCTGTAGCATGACAGGACTTTTGAGCAGCACATCTTTTAAAACTTGCTTCTGAGTAGCTGACCAGCTCTCATCAAGCACCAGTTACACTAGTTATATGTTTTTCTTTTCCTGGTGATCCAGTATGTGAAAAGGAAGCACGGGATAACAAACCCATAACAGAGTACCAGTCATTTAAAGAAATGTATTTTATGCTGTACTGAATATAGGATGCAGAGTTATATGTTCTGATCAGTTCATTCACTAAGAATGCGTGGTTAAATAATTTTCCATCTCCTAATCTGTGTTTTGTATTAAAGAAGGCTTTCTTCATGAACATTAAGCAGAAAAACGGGGCTGCCTTCACCCTTTCAGGACAACGCTTTACTTGGGAGGCCCCTAAGTAAATATCCTGAAATACACTTATGATTCTTACGGGCTAATAGTAATAGGAGCAATTGCTTTTGTGGATTTCATGGAAATGGTTAAATATGCCTTAATTTAACTGTGGTTATTAAAAACTATTAGTCCGCACAGAAACTATTTATCGCTCAAGATTTCATTTTAGAGCGTTGTTATAAGCTATTTTACGTATAGCAGCGACATCTAGTGGTAAGTAAAGAAGATATTTTCGCCTCCCTGATGCAGACGAAATCTAGATGTTCGTTGATTTCTTAAATTAATTAAACCCTTGTCGGTGGTGGGGTAAAATTAAGAGTAAGCTTTGCAGTAATGTTAATTATGTGCTTCCTATTAGTGACTGTTAAAAAAACCCACAATTTTAGCAGGTCTTTGTGATTATTTATGAATACAATAACTTTGTCGAGATCTGTTACTACCGTTATGTTATACATACTGATTGTTTCATTTATACTTAATATAATGGAAGATGGCATTGTAAGATGCCAAAATTATTGCTGGATTTTTTTTATCCGTCCATCCATCCATCCATCCATCCATCCATCCATCCATCCATCCATCCATCCATCCATCCATCCATCCATCTGTTTTCCTCCACTCATCCGGGTCCAGGTTATGAGGGCAGCAGAGATGCCCAGACCTCCCACTCTCCAGCTACCTCCTTCAGATCCACCAGCGGGATACCAAGGCGTTCCCAGGCCAGTCGGGGGGTATAATCTCTCCAGCATGTTCTGGGTCTTTCCTGTGGTCTCCTCCTGGTTGGACATGGCTAAAGCACCTCTACAAAGGAGGCATCCTAGCCAGATAGCTAAACCACCTCACTGGCTCCTTTCGATGTGGAGGAACAGCATCTCTACCCTGAGCCCCTCCCATGTGTCTAGTATCTAAAGTCGAGCCCAGACACCTTGCGAAGAAAAATCATTTCCGCCGCTTGTATTCAGTCTCGTAGTTTCAGTCGTAAACCTAAAACTTTGCCTTCTGGTTTGACCCTCTTTTCATTATCACAGAATAATAGATACTCCTGAAACCCCCCCCGAAGGACACAATCATCTGCCATGTCCACATAACACATGTAGACTGACTGGGAAAGCTCCCACAAACCCTCCAGTATCCTTGTGAGGGCAAAGAGTTGGTCCAGCATTTTACAGCCAGGATAGAATCTGCATTGATCCTCTTGGATTTGAGGTTCAACTAACAGACGGACCCTCCTTTTCAGTACCCCAGCATAGACCTTCCCAGGGAGGCTGAGGAGTGTGATCCCCTGAAGGTCCAGTCCCCCTTGTTAAAGATTGGGACAACTGCCCCAGTCTGCCAGTCCAAAGACACCATCCCTAATCTTCAATGCATAATGTTGATGAGGCGTATCAGCCAAGACAGCCCAGTAACATCCAGAGCCTTCAGGAACTCAAAATTAATCTTTTCCACCCCGGGAGCCAAGAAGTTAGTGCTAGTGATATGGTGAGTGCTCCTTCCTCCCAGGACGGTGAATCACAAAGTGCTCATCCACTGTCCGACGATATCTCTACTGGAGGCTGATGCTACTGCATCCTTGTTGTAAACAGAACAGGCAAAGCCCTGCATCCCCATAATGAGTTACCCCACAGTTTGCCATAATCTTTCCCAGGCCATCCAAAAGTTATTTTCCATGACCTCCAAACTCCACCCACACTCCGCAGCTGCCAATGCTGGAGTCCACATGGCCTGGCAGTAACTGTCATCTGCCGGGGGAGTCACAGAAGCTACCAAGTATGGAAGGCCACCTTCTTCAGCCTGACGGCTCCCTTTACTGCTGCTGTCCACCACCTGCTTTGACCATTGCCACCACGACAGGCACCAATAACCTTTTAACTACATTTGTGCACAGAATCCTCAACAGTGGAGGCTCTGAACGTGGCTCACTCATGCTCAATGTCTTCAGATGTCTTCAGAAATTTAGAGGAGTTCTGCTGGACATGTGATCCAAAGATCTGCCACCCAGGTGCCTCTGCCAGATGTTCCCAGCATATCCTCACCAGGGTGTAGCAGGTCTGTCTGGCATTTCGCCCTCCTGTCTGATCTAACTTACACCAGGTGGTGATCACTTGACAGCTTGGCTCCTTTCTTTATCCAAGTCTCCAAGACATATGGTGACAGATCTGATGATGCTACTACAAAACTGATCATTGACCTACAGCCTAGGGCAGGGCTATTCGAATCATGGTCCTCAAGGGCCGAGCACTGTTGTTTTTCCAGTTTTCCTTTACCTGAGAGCCAGTTGTGAAGCCTCTGGCCAATTAGAGCTAGAAATTAAGCTAACTACCCGAGAGACTTGAAAACAAGGCCTGAATTTGGAATCGAGGGCCAGATTTGAATGGGGCGGGGGCTAAGGTGTCCTGGTGCCAAGTGTACTTGTGAGCATTCTTGTGCTGGAACATGGTGCTTGTTATTGAGAAACCGATTAGCATAAACGTCCAATAGTAAAGCAACGCTCAAGGTTCAGATCAGGCGGGTGATTCCTCACAATCACACACTTCCAGGTTTCACTGTCATTACCCATGAGTGTTACAATCCCCAAGTAGATCACGTTTTTGTGACTGTGACTCTTTGTACTTAACTGGTTGGTTGAAGCAAAATCTGGATTTTTACTTTCTGGGCCAGAACGTTCCACCTCTGCTAGTCGTTATCTCGCTACCTGGCACATCAACTCAGGCTCCTTTTCCACCGGAGAGGTTCCATGTTCCTAAACCCAGTTTCAATAACCGACAATCAGTCTTCCAAAGCCACCCGATCAACAAAACACCCAACCCACATGGTGCCTCAAAGGTGGCTATCCTACAGGGGGACGCACCCATCTGACTTTTTTGGGCTTTGTCTAGCCAGGCCTCATGGATAGAGAACTGCTGACCAGGGCATCGCCTGCAAGCCCCCCCAGGCCTGGCTCCCTAATCTGGATGAGGTTATGTGATGCTTAAACGTCTCCATCATGGTGGGGTCTTCTGAATCATACCTTTTCTGGTCTCTCACCTGGGATAATTTGCCTTGGGAAACCCCACCAGAGGCATTTGCCTCCCACAGCATATCTCCTAGGATCACGGTATTTTTTAAATAATGAGAAGAGGTTAGGCGCGTGTGTTGATATAGCACGTGGCTGCACCCACCACACGACAAACCACCTCAGCGGTCTAGAAAAGTACCAGATGAAATATAGAAACCATCTTTCTGTGGCCTGAGTGAGACTGGCACATATGCAAACCTAACGGCTATCTACCTGTGAAGTGAAGTATATTGGTGGTGAGGTAGCACCAGAGATCACAGAGGGGTCGCAGCGGCTTTTGGTTGATATCTCACCTGTTTCCCACTTCAGATTCAGTCGGGTTTCCCCTATAGTGCCACTAGATGGCAGATGAGATCGCTTATTCTCTACGCTGCGGTGGAGGCTGGTGGTGCTTTCGGCAGGTTCCAATTGCTATTTTTTTGGGGTGAGTGTAACCATATTAGCGGGCAAGGGGGCAAGACTATGAGGGAAACGTCAAAATTGACTAAGTAGAACTGCTATTTCCTGTTAAAATTACTGGAGATCTACTGGCAACCAATGTCCAAATCAAGGGCATAACCTTGACTGGAACATTGAGGGGGTTGAGGTCTCCAACCATTACGGGGGAAATATGATTATCGGGGGGTTGTACTAGCTGGTTTTGGAGTGTGTGGGCAATGCCAGAAAGTGGCGCTCTTTGCTCCGCGAACACGCTCGCGAAAAGGGGAGTTTGCCGTATGTTGTGATTCATAAAGTCAAGTTGAAATGAAACTGCCGCCCATTTTCTCATGAGTCATCTCCAGTGAGTCCTAGGAATACCCGCGTTTTAAAAAATATATATAACACACAGGGTAATTTTTATTATACGCATCAATGTGTAAAATATTTATGTGCGTGGGATGTTAATATTCCATGGCTGAGCGGTTCACCTTTATAAACCCACAGAAATCTGCTGCAGTGGTATGTAACCTCTGCTACTGAAATTAGGATCAACATGCATTTAAAGCCAATGAGCTTTAATGGAAGAACTCAACTGGATAGTAAACCTGAAGTATTCATTTGCTATGGCTAAATTTGGTCTAGGGTGGTACGACAGGATAATCCGGTTGAGAATGTTGCATACTTTCTGGCTGAACTGCAGCTGTGTTTGGGAACAACGCGGAAGTATCTCTACAATAGATGCTTATAAAATAATATGGGTTATTCTGTAATCCATCCAGCGCTCAGTTTCTGATAAAAACATAGATATAAAGCTTATTCCAGGAAGTAGAATTTATATGGCAGCTGGGAAAAGGCAGACGTCCATCTCAGGGTGCTCATGCACACTAAAAGGGTAGAACAGAGTCACTAATTTACCTGGAACTCTGGTCTCATGCAAGAGGGAAGGAAGCCAACAAGAACCAGGGGAGGATGCGAACACAGCAAATGCAACGCAGCTTATAGTGTTTGGGGCAGACAAGGGCTAGATTTGAACTCACAACCATCCAGGGTACCACACTACCCGCTAAGCTACCCCCCCCGTTTTGTTATTTCAGTCGATTTCAGTGGTTGTCAAACTTTTTACGCCACGGACCACCTCAGTACCAGGCTCTCCAAGGACCAGTGACGAGGTTGTGGATGATACCTTTGCTTACTCTTCATAACATTATTACGATTGTGTTGTAATATCATACTATAAAACAAATATTCATATAAAATCTATGTAATGTAATGTAGCCCCCATACTAAACAAGGGTTACACATGCATCACTTATGATGTAACCCTTTAGTTTGACTGCCGATAATTTCACCCACGGGATTTTGCTCATAGGGAGAAATGCAGAGGTGGCAGAAATCTCAAACGCGGCCAAACGACCATAGTGAAAGGGCGCCATGTCCCTGGTGGGTAACGGGAGCTCAGTTATCACTCTTTCCAGGTTATGGGATCCGGGTTCGAGGCCTGGGTTTGGCCCTGAGGGGTTTGATGCCGTGGCTTATGTGTCGTGTCACAGCTGGCTTGGCTGCGCCAGCGAAAGGGAAAGTGAGGAGGGAGGGAGGGGGGGAGGGAGGGAGGG
>JAODKE010000051.1:11238262-11272572 GCA_026779605.1 Mormyrus hasselquistii
TACTAAATGGTGGTAAGTTACTCATGTTCTCTACTGTGAACAACCGTGTAAAATAATCAAACTCATTTACTATATCAATTTCATTTGTAATTGTAAGGCCCTTACTATCCTGCAGATTAGCTTTTAGAGCGCTTTTGGAGTTAAAATATTGGAAGAAACTTTTATTGTTATCTTCCAATCCTATCCTGGTAATTAGAGAAAACAAGATCAAGAAGGGCTTCTCCCCTGGTAGGGGTATTAACAAATTGAGTAAATAAACAATCCTGTACTAATTCCACCATCTCGAGTTCATTTACAGAAGAGCCAGAGACTGTATCCCACTGTATCCCAGGTAAATTAAAATCACCCATAACCACCACTACATTTTTATTACTTTTGCCTTGCTGTTCCCAATACAGCCTCTGGACCCACTATGACCTTGCACTCAGTTACGGAATACTGACAGCATAGTACATTTTTTAATGGTATATTGAGACAGTATTATGGAAAACCTAATTAGAGGATAACTGGTACTCTGAAATCAAAATAGTAACCATAGCAGTTTTCCCACAATTTCCCTATAGCTACCACTGCCATATTGTAGTTATATTTCACTTTTTTCGACGGGGGAGTATCGCCACCTGCAGGTGGAGCCAACTCACCATCTTCCCTCTTCTGACTGTTCTCTGGAAGAAACCCACTAAAAAGTTGCTATGTGTTTAACTGGCCTTTAAAAGGGTTAAGATTTCAGTATGATTCGTCAGCTTAATGCTCTATTGAATTATGTATAGATGTGGGTGTGCACTTTCATAAGTGCCCCACATCTCAATTTAAACTGCAAGTTATTTGCATAAATTATATATTCAATAGAGATGCACATTTTAGTTTCAACCCTGCAGTCTGGTCCAAAGTAATGAAACTGCTGCATCATCACACATGCATTGCCTTTTGACATGCACAAAATACATCAGAACCAAATGGCAATTACAGTTTGATATCAAAAATGAGGGATTTTGAAAACTTAAAATGCCAAAACCTGCATTAATGTTAACACATCCCTGACACATCTGTGCAGATCGACTGGATATATTACATTGTCAAGTGAGTAGATGTGTTATTAAGCTGTCATTTGTTGAGTTAATCTGTGCTGTGTCGTCTACAGGGCAATAATGTGACTTCAAGACAGTGTTATCACCTTCACGTCTGGTGAAAATTCAAAGCTCTGGCTAGGTAACAGAAAAAAAATGAATTATTTCAATTTTAAACCACTCTGTCCCAAGGCAACATATTTACAACAATAATGAATACCATTAACCTGACACAATGTGAAACCTTAATTACCACGGCAAAGGGATCAACCTCCATGAAGTCATCTGAACGCCTTCCCAGTCACCGTGAATCCACATAAGCCTTTACAGCTGCCACTTCAACTTGATGCCAACTGGAGTGAGTGGCACTGTCTCCATAGTGACTAAAAATTACCATAGCAACTAGTTCTGTAACCATGGAGATGCTTATGTGTAGGTGTCTGGGTTCACATCTGTAAAAAGTGAATATGATTGATGTCACTGAGCTGCCAGTGCGTCAGCCGTAAAGTGATAATTATGCAGGATTTTCAAATCGTAAAGCCTCGATGCACAAGCCAATAATGTATCTGGGCAAGCCCTTAATTGCCCAGACTAATTAGCTACTAATTGATTATAATGTAGAGATTGTAAAACTCTAAAACTCTTTCTGATTCCAAGGGACAAGCTGTGGGGTTGCTGAATAATGCAAACAGCCGGTTATGGTGTTTCTTTTCATTTCTATCTAGAGAACAAAAGCCACTCATCTCCATTACAGTCTGAGCCGCAGTGACTTATGAGTCTTTCGGGGAATCCACCACAAATCATGAATTCTATACCACTTGCATCCCTGTGTTTGTGCGCATTGCCTAATTTAGAGTGCAGAATGACGGAACATAACCCCTCATTAGGGTAGAGATCCTCACTGCATCAAAAGCACAAACTTTTTAAGATGCAAGCCAACACACGAACCCAACCGCAAGAAAATCACGAAGAAATGGATGCAAAAATATTCTCCTAGTTTCCTTTCCACGGGCTCTCCAGCAATATCTCTGAAAAAAAAGCCTCTATCAAAACACACCCAGCAATGACCAGAAAGATGACAATACCTTAAACAGAAGTGGAATCAACAGACAGTTGTGACACAGATTATTTATTTCCCATCTCACGCTTCTATGGAGGTTAGCAATGACAACACCGATCTCTATTTCCAGTTACAGTCTGAGAACTTTAATTGATGCCCATAGTGTGGCACTAACAGGCTTGTGTAACGATGAATATTTAGTGTCCTTTTGCAGTAATGTATAAACAAATGCAAGTTAAAATCCACACAGAGTTGTATAGCAGTTAACAACAAAGGATCCAATGAAAAACGGGCTGCTTTCTTTCTACAAGAGAAATGCAGCGGCTACTGTATTTTTTCTTTAAGATCTTAAACTAAAATACTACTTTCTTTCAATTTTCACTGTTTTCCCCCTAGGCATCTTGAAAATGGAACTGTACATTTAAACATCAGCCAATTCCTCGGGTGCTGATGCGTTTCACTTCTACACCATTGTAGGGAAATTAAGCATCCAACGTGTCAAATGCGTGCCAAAAAAATGGATCCGGGACCACAAATGGCCACATTCTAGCACACCTGTTCCATGAGCCTCCTCAAATGACTACAATTAACATAGACAGCTGGAAATTGGAAGAAATTGGGAACGGAATGTTACAAAATGGGCCAAGTATTTTACAGATATCTCCCAATACTTCCCTGTATCATGTGTATCAAAATATTAAATTTGACTCATCTCTGCTATGCCATTTTGAGCCAGTGAGGATAATGATGTTGCACTGCTTACCTCTAATATCTGTATTCTCCACTCATTCAATGTGTCTAAGTACCAATAAGGCAAAAGGATTTCATGTATAGTGTCTGTAAAATTTCTCCATTTTACCTGTTTTGTCAAAATTGCTGTCCAAGCATAAATATTTCTAGATCGCTCTAAGTATTTACATATTATCAAAACGACAATTAGTCCAAAGCAAGACTAATGTGCCATGTAAAATCTCAGATGTACACAAATCTCAATTTTCCCCTAATATTAGCCCATTCACAGTTTTTCTAAAGACTTTCACAATCCAGACACATAAAATCATTCATGACCAAGGCGAATATGTGAATGGAAAACTTAGAGAAGCCAGCAGTTAATCTATAATGAATCCTCAGATCTGATCGGCTGCATGTAGCATATTCTTTAGAATTAATTTCAGGTACATCTAATTTCTGATGGGTGTGAAGCGGAGCTGTGACATAATAATGGGTTTCCCAAAGCCTTCTTATCGCTACGTCCTTCATAAGATCTATGTTGAGAGATAGAACTTAAGAATGATGCAGCATAAAGGTGGCTTTGGGAAATTCACCCCTGAAATGTATCTTAAGTCTCCTTACGATTCTTCCCTAATTGTTTTTTTTATGGACAGTACCACCTTTCTCATATATCCATTTTGATTCCATCATGAACAGCCTTCATAGAAGGTAGCGGCGAGTGATTTGAAGCAGCGTAAGAGATTCTGTAACCCAGACCTCATTAAAAAAAAAAAAAATGTCTGCGTGAGTTTTTTCCCCAGATGAAAAGACCAGCATGCTTCCGCTTTCCACACACGACTCCCCAATAGTTCGTTCTTGTCTTAGCTGATATGTGGCAAATGCTGTGAAGGGGCTCCATCCAACCATCTGTTTTTATAACAGACCGAAACTTTAAAACACTGAATAATCTGAAGACTCTGTAAACACGTACTGTGAGCGCACGCACACAGTATGAACAATGGAATCATGTTTTTGGGAGTAGGAATAACCCACACTGATTTGCCACTGACTGGGACAGGACAGTGACACTGGTTATAAACCTTAAGGAGACCATTTGTGACAGGAGGGTGTCACAGAAAGGTGGGCAGCACTGTGGAGAGACATGTGCACGCATGGGGTATCATTCCATGACGAACACCAGGGCGGCGTGCTTCAGTCAAAGGGCAACCTCCAGAATGCCACTGAGCCCCGAAGGTGGCTGTTGATGTTTGACTTACAAAGATGACAGATGACGTAGAAAACCCAAAGTTTAGACCCCTGTCTTACGCGCTTGTCTTTGTGTCCAGAATGAAATCTATGTGACGCTGCTCTCGCTCACAGTCACCTCGCACACCTCGTCCTCACAACCGCCACGGTTACCTCCCAACCCAAAAACAGTGGATCCTAGACTGTGTGTCGAGCTCTGAGAAGAGACCCCTAACAGAGGCCCCGAACCTGTCATGGTCAGGCTAGACACGCTGCTGCCACTACTGGAATGATGGGGTGACATGACAGGGACTCCGCTCCTGCCACCAACACCACTGGTGGGAAGCCTCTGGCTGACATCACTGTTTGTGTGGTGGGGCGAGGAGATGATGCCCGCCCCCTCCAGGCCAGTCCCCGCCTCTGCGGCACTGCCGCCCCCGCGCCTCTCGCAGTGCGAGCGGTGCCTCATGAAGCTGTCGCGCCACATAAACTTCTTTCCGCAGCTGTGGCAGTCGTAAGGCTTGAGGCCTGTGTGCGTCTTCATGTGCTCGGTGAGGTGGTGCTTCATCTTGAACTTCTTGGCGCACACCGGGCAGTGGAACGGCCGCAGGTCCAGGTGCATGTTGATGTGCCGGTCCCGCATGCTCTTGTGGGTGAAGGTCTTTCCACAGTGGCACATGAAGACCTTGCCAGAGGCCCCGCCCCCAGCTCCATCTAAGCCATCCAGGCCGCCCTGTCCTGACAGATGGACAGCACCATGTTCCAATCCCATCCCTTTCAGGGATGCCCCACCCACAACTGTACCTGGAGGGGAGGGCTCCATGGTTCCTTGGCTGTAGAGCAGGATCTGATTTCCCTGCATGTCAATAGGGAAAAGCTGGGCTCTTGTGGCACCAGACTGAACGGGTCCCAGTAAAGCAGAGATTGCTCTGCCACTTGAGTTACCAGAGGTATTGTGAGCGTGCTGTGATGCTGACTGATCCATCAGGTCATTGTCAAACTTGAGGTAGTCTTCAGAGGACTGGCAGTAATCTACCTACAGGAAAGAGAAAATAAAGTCTGAGAATACAGTCACACACATGAAAGTCGTAGTGTTTATTTTCAGCTATTGTAATGGGGCTATGTGTGGGTCAGTGGATTAGGTCTCTGTGTCTGTGACTGGAAGTTCAATGGAACAAATCTTGTAGCTGGCAGAGTGATGTGACTGCTGGGCCTTTGAGGGAGGCACTTAGCCCACAATCACTCCAGGGACACTGACTGGCTCTGCTCTCTGATCCCTTCTTGTATGTTACTTTGGCTTTGACCCTCAAGAGTTACAGGTTTGATTCCTGCCCCTCGCTGTGTCCCCATGTCCCCCTGCCTGTAGCGTGTGAGAGCATGTCCCCTACCTCATGCGTACTGGAAGAGGATACAGGCTCCCTGTTACCTTCTACTGGATATGAGGTTATTGAAAACGACTGCGATATGCTCATGTATTTTCAATCAAGATTCAACGGTCCAAATGTTGGCTGGTTCCAGGGTAGGACTTCCCATCAATTCTCATTTTGATTCCTAGACTCTGAACATGACAAAGCTTAAACAACCAAAATGTAATAACTAATGAAAACAGATGGTCTGATATTCAGGAACTGTTTCCTTTGCGGGGACATTTTCACACAACGCGAGACACTAACCTGTGCCTCCATTTCAGCTTCGCCTCTGCCAACCATCTCCCCGGAGAGGGTCCTCACATCAGATATGTTGAATGTCCTCTCCCTCTCCCGCTCTCTCTCCAGCTCCATATCCCTGTCCTCATCCTCCTCTCCGCCTTCCTCCCCGGACACCACGATTAGCTCATCATCCTGGGGTCGCTCAGTCTTCACCACCACCCACTGCTTGCGGGGCATGATGCTGGGCTGGCTGTAGGTAGGGCGCTTCTGGGGAGGACAGGGGTCACCATCCTGATAGGAGGACACGCCGAAACTGTCGCTCACGCCGACCTCTTGATCAGAAACTGAGCTGGTCTTCTTCCTCCTGCCGCTCCCCCTCTCTTGTTTCCTGGGGTAAAGCAGCTCTTCATCTTCGTCATCTTCTTCAATCAGAAAGCTTTCATCGCCCCCGGATGGAGTACAATAGCTGGGGGTAGAGTTTATGGCCCCATCTCCTGATGCTCCAGCAGCTGCAGTGCCCCCTCCAAAGCCCGTCTCTCTAGGGCTGAAATAGTTAGTGCTACTGGGTGATTGGCTCTCGTTCAGGGCCGGTCGGCTGGGGGGCGGAGCTCCAGAATGGGTATCCCCAGCATGGACCCCGACCCCCAGCATGCCGCTAGCACCGCTGCTGTTGCTATTGCTGCTGCTGCAGCCAGGGTTACCCTGAGTGCCACCGGCGTGAGGGCCACTCCCCGACCCTCGGCTCTCCTTGAGGAGTTCGGTGCACTTGTCCACGATGTGCCACATTTGCAGCACGCTGCCCACAGTGAGGTAGTTGACGATGTCTTCACGCAGCATGCGGAGCTGCCCTGTGTAGGCACAACTCAGCACGCTCTCAAAAGCTAGAGGATCCATGACAGCTGGGATAGAGACCGTAGACATGTTCTTCAAAAGTACCTAGGAGAAGAGACACGCAAAGCAAGTTATGCTGGGAAACTGGGGTTACTGGTTTAACCCCACTAATATTCCATCAACCCACAGGCAACCAATAGCATTTTTACAGTACGGCCAGTATTCCACCTAGCCACAAAATCATAGGGGGTTTACAGAGAAGATCTTAAATTTCCAAAACTATGCCGCATATTTTCAATTTTTTACAACCCCTTAAAATCTGATTACACCTGAAAGGAACAGAAACATTAAACTTCCAAAACTGCCGATAGATCCATTGACACTGATTTTAGTAGTCCACGAAATTTCTGTATGAAGCAAACTGCTCTGTGGAAATCAAAAGGCTGGGAACCCCTATACTAAAAGGAAAAGATCTGCCCATTAATATCGCATATCACTCATTTTCTCATAATCTTATATAGAAAAATGTAAAGAGATAACCCGAGAAAATGCAACAACCTGAGACTGAGTAGACAAAGTGACAAAAGTCTGAGGTCTGACCACACCAGGAACTAGAAAAAAATAGGTCAAAGGGCAGAGGCAGAACACACACAGACCTGGTCGTGAAAGTAGGGTGAGGATGCAGCCAGCACACAGCGATGGGCCCGGAAGACCTGCCCCTGCACCTGGATGGACAGGTCACACAGCCGGCCCTCCTCTCGCTGCCGGTTCAGGCTGTCCAACACAGCCGTTCTCACGCTGGGGAAGCTCACCTCCACCACCGAGCCAGCGGGGGTGCCAGAGCCACTGCTGCTGCTGCAGCCCTGCTCCACTGACACGGACATTAGGGCTGGAGAAGAAGCCAAGGAAAAGGCTGTTTTAGATCTAACACTCAGGACCTGGTTTCTATGGTATTCCACATAAATCATGCACAAGTCATGGATTGTTTGTGATTGAAATTATTTTAAAATGTCAAAGATAAACCGTCCATACCATATATATAATTTGCCCCTAATAAACTTCACTTACAAGCAATTTGAAGTGTTTTCTAAACATGCCTTTTCCTACTACAAGGTTGTACGTTTCCAATCGTCTTTATCACTGACCTCTCAACAGTGAGTTGAGAACGTTTGGATTCATATTTCACGACAGGAGTTTTTGACATTATTTGAAAATTAATGCCATTTAAATGCTATTAATTCTCGCATTTATGCATACGGAGACATTTATCAATATACATAAGGAAGTCAAGCCTTACAAATCATAGCAGTTACAAAACTGACCCTAATCTTGGCATAAACGGTTTATATAAATATGATAAAATACTGCGCAGACTGCAGACCTTTATCATGGGACCAGAAACCAATTTTAAAGTCCGCATTATCGTAATGCGCAGTGTACATTTGGCATTAAAAGGATTAAACTTGGAATGGAAATAACACATCTGGCGACACAGCAGCTGGCTAACTGGCCGGACACATGACTTACGAAAAAAAGGCGAGACATTTTATTTATACATAAGGAACTTGGAGTTTTAAACTGTTTTGACGACCCTGTTAGTCACAGGTGTATCGCCGAAGCATAAGGACCCTAATAAACCCCGACCGCCCGTGTGCCGCGGCGGCGGGGACTCCGTACCTGACAGCGGGTCCCAGTCACTTGAGTCCGGGGATTTCGCTCAGCACCGGGGGGCCCGAGCCATCTTGCCAACAGTCTTTTGTGAAGCAGACGCTTACTAGTTACGGGTTATCCGGGAAAGTGTCCCTCCTCTCACCAAAGCCCGAAGTTGCTGTATACGTGAGCAGTCGGATAACTAGTCACGCGGCTGTCCTCGGCTGCTCGCGCCGTCATGTTAGCTAGCGTGCCGCTCGCGGCCAATCTACCACTTCCCGGGAAACATTAAGTCCTTCCAAAAGTGAAACGTTAAGAAAATAACTCCGAATATCACGCATGCAGGATTCGATTGGAACAAAGCAGTTACGGTTTTCTGCTGCGTATTGGTTATTCTAGATAGCTACCTATGGTAGGAGACACTTGAGCTTGCTAAGTAACGTAAAGTAGCTGGCTCGAGGGCTACATGGCGCGTGCATTACCTGTTTACGTATTTGAGGCAATAGCTAAACGAAATATAAAGATATTACACATCTACGCGCAAATCAGTAATCTGCTCTGCACAATCGTTATGTACCCGGCTAATCGAAGCAACGTCTAACCATTTACAGCGGTTATTACGTATGCTACAGGATTCCCCCCCCTCGTAAAGAAACTTACTGTTTATCTTTAATCGATGTTACGGTCTGAATGACCAAATTCCCTCCCTGTAACTAGTTCAGCAAATTTGGATCACAACTGGATTTAACTCCGTCTTCATATTGTACCAATGTCTCGCCGCCAGGCGCCTTTAAGAGATGCCAAGCTGCGGATTTTAGCCGACTAAAAAGAACAAATCGAACCGACAGAATTAAGGCAGGCAGGTAAGACTAAGCATCTGGTCTCCTAACCCACCATTTTGAAACAATTTTCCCATAGGTAGACAAAAGCAACATGATTTTTTTTCAGGCTGTGAACAAAATCTTACAAAAGAAAACTTGCTTTAAATGTATAGTGTATTGCAGACCACGTGCAACTAAATTGTAGCACGTAAAAAATAAATAAATAAACTTTCAGCTATTTTCGTCTTTAAAAGCAGAATGCATGGCAGAGGCGAGGCCACGGGGCAGCAGTGTCCTTCAAACAGATGGACCAAACCTTAAACCTTTTAATAAAATCTTAATTTAATAAAATCGCTAGATTATTTTCGTTGTCTCGTACGTGCGTCTATAACATTCATGGAATCTTCTATTTCTCTTAAAAATTTAGGGCACAAGCAACACAGGCTTAATGACAGTTAATATTCCAATTTATTGAGAAATTAGTCTGCTCTACATGAAAAGCACAAAAAGCAATACAATTGAGGCTCTAATATACTCAAAAAACACGATTTACACATGCGCTCACAAGCACAAATTGCTTTCAATATTAAGTACACAGATTTTTAGAAAGATGTATGAATTCTCTTTCTGAAAGCCTGACGCTCATTTTCTGTTTGCTGAAGCTGTCCCGATGACACATTCATTCACCTAAAAGAGTGGGACACAGAATGAAAAACCGAGTCACTGTAAAGAACATTTTAGATTACTTATTTTGAAAGCTCTCAAGCATAAAAGATCAGAACCATGTTTAAAGTACATTTACACACAGAGTGGTTCTTAGTTTGCACCTTAAACTGCCATTGAGAATGGGATGGGAGCAATGAAAGTACAAGATTTTCTGTACAGCTGGTTAATCGTGTACCAACCTTGCTGGCAAATCGGAGGGAGTTCAGCGACTCTCCAAAGCTTTCCTCCTCTGGGGCAATGTTGACAAACATGAGGCTGATGGGTAAGAAGAGACATCTTGACAAAAACCCTTTAATGTACCAAATATCAGTAACAGCAGAGTAATCACTTGCCAGTCATTCACTTTAGTTAGCAAAGCAGAATGTGCATCTTGAGTTAGGCAGAGGGCAACAGACTTACGTCTTGCTGTTCCCCCCCAAGCAATTCTGAAGCAGATATGTGAGCTTTGAGTTTCTATATGGTATGAAGTTTTCCTGAATTGAAAGAACAGAAAATGAGATGTTAATGAAATTCCAAAGACCACTAATACATTTGAACTCGTACATTAACAGTAGGCTTGGGCGGTATTATGGTAATGGAAGGTATTGCTTAAATCCTAATCCAGTATACTTCAGTGTAATATCTAGATCAGAGGTCACCAGCATTGTGCCCGTGGGCACCAGGATGCCACCAGCAACCACACGAGTTGCCCACAGACCTGTTCTAAAAACAGCACAACTCACCAGTGAGCAGCGTCTAAAATTTTAATTTTATAATGTTGCTATTCTTCTTTAATCACATTTGCATTCATATAGATTTGAAAATGACAATATATATAAAAAGGCATTTAAAACATGTTTTGTTAAACAAAGTTTAGGAGGGCATTTCAAACTGGTAGCCAGGTTCCCCCCAATTCTGGCAGAATAAAATTTCCATTACTTCCCCAAAACTTTTTCAGCACCATAAGAAATTTTCAAAACCCACAAGTTAAAACACTAAAAGTAGATATTACAGTATTTGTATAGTCCTTCATATGGCTCAGTACCAAGTTTTAAAAAGGTTGGTGACCCCTGATCTAGATGGTATGAAAATTAGGCTTGGATGGTGTCTAATTTAACAATGATGAAGGCGGATAGAAAAGACCAACCTTATTTGCAAGTGCTGTTATCACAATGCCAAGGTTGGTCAGCGAGTTGTTAATTGCAGTCATCTCCTTAAACCTCTCTCCCTGAGACTGGCTCTTCTGAACCCTCTCACTGCCAGCGAGGTCAATCAGGCACAGGGTAGCTGCATGTCACAGGCAAATGGGTCAACTCCAAATCAATATATTTCAAAAACGGACAAGTTATATCTACACACAATCCATTATCTTCATGTAGACGAGAAGGAAAAAATATGGACATTAGTATTATACACATTTCACAATAACCATACAGTACAACAATTCAAAATCAAAGTATGCATCACTAATTCAACACTTAACTATGGACACTCACATTTACTCTTGATTCCTCTGTTTGCATTCTCACCCTCTATGTCTAACTGGAAGACGGAGTGAGAGCGAGAGGAGTAGTCATTCATGTTGGTCCGAGCAGTTGATCGATTCCGATTAGCCAGCAGGATGAGGTTACAAACCTGGACGGGACAGGAGGAGCTTAGGTGGTGGACAAGAGCACTAGACCAAGTTTTGAAAATGCTTGAATTTTAATCGAAATAAAACTTAAAACCAGTTGTTTTAAGAATCTCAAGTCGGTGTAATCAAAGGACAGAAACGGTACTGGAATGATAGGGAAGAATCTAACCTCATCCTCAGTGGTGACTTGCTGGTAAGTCAAATTGGTGACAGTGATGTCAGAGTTGGATGTCTTCTTGATCTCATGCTCTGGACGTTTGTTGGACTTGCCCCGGTACAGCAGGTCTCTCAGTGTCTCGTTATAGATCTCCACAAAACTTGCAACAAATTTGTACTGTGACCGAAACACAGAGACAACGTTCTAGTCCTCAGGTGCCACACGGGTTATTGCGTTTACTGGTCAGTTGAGGCACAGTTGGATCTTATCAGCATCAAGTTACAGATTAGAATAATAAATAAGGCTTCAACTAGACATAGCAGCAAGCATACCTGCCAGCCCTGCTCTTCTAGGGCCTTCGCAGTGGTGAAGATCTGGTTCACTGCTCTGGGGATAACCCCCTGAGTATCCTCCAGCTCTCCACCCTCCATGGTGTAAGTCTTACCGCTGCCTGTCTGGCCGTATGCAAAGCAACAGACATTATACCCATCCAGAGCAGACTGAACCAGCAGGGCAATTTCCTCAAAGACCTCTTTCTGGGAAGCTTTGGGTCCAAACACTCTGTCAAAGCTGAAGTTATAGCTCCGCTGGGTGTCACCGTTTCGACCCGTGTGGGACTAGAAAAGGACAGGGAAATTATACATTTTCAGAAGGGCGACAGTATGCTTCATACATAAAAACATGGCAGGGTTCTCCAAGGGAGCATACAAAGCTCTAAAAACATTCCTTCATCTTCGAAGACATTCTGTACACCAGGAATACATACTATATACATATGTGGCTGTAAAGTAACAGATTGCTTGTGTCTGGTGGTGGACTTTCCTGCAGAGCTACTCTCTGCATAGGAACAGGAAATGTAGTCAGTTTCAGCATATATGAAACTGCACGCTAAACACATATATACTTATAAAATAAAGTCATGTGCACTATCCCCTGCCATATTCAGCAGCGAAGCATTAAGATTCATGCAAGTACCTCCTCAGTCTTAGCCAGCTTGAGGGTCTTATCATCATGAGCGGGAAACTCCATGTGTGCCAAGTTTGACTGGTCAGCTGCCAGCAGGGGGCGAACTCTACAGAACACCCTAATGTTTCCCTGTAATCATAGGAGTATCTGGTTATTGATCACTCTTAATATTTTGTGACCATTTAAAGCCATAATCATCATCATCACCTTCAGCTCCTGGATGGTATTATGCAGCTTCCGGCGCTCCATTTCTCCCCGGTATATTTCATCTGATTGGTGGGCTACCTTTTCCTCAAGATTCCTCACCATTTCTTGTGCCTCCTTCAAATCGCCCTGACAGCACGATAGCACGGACCCTTGCACAGACATCTGAGTCTGCAACACAAAGTGTGTGTGTGGGGATTCAAAACTAGCAAACACTATGGTACATTTAGCAGCGCCCCCTCCCTTGTGAAACTCAGCGAAGGTTTAAGAAACATTGTTTGGGTCAGCTCATCTTGCAGAGACAAATACTGCACATTACCTGTATATTCTGAATCTGACACTCAAGAGATTGTCTCAGGCTCAAAAGGACACCATGTTCCTGACTCAAGGTGGTGAATTTGTCCTTCAGATTATTCCGGTCTTCAGTCACCTTATCCAGTTGATCTCTGACTTCAGACAGGTCAGCCAACTCTGCTACAGCTTGGCTACAATGGAAACCAGGCACACATTCAGACCTGCACACCCCCTAACATACAAACCCCTCACTAACGAAATACCTGAAAATTCCCATCAACACAGATATTCATTTGGCAAGTGCTTTCATGCAAAGTGACATACAGTGAAGCAAATACATGATAAGTATATAGCTGTCAGGGACCCTACATTGGTATAAGTACTGATACTAAGTACATTGGTATAAGTACTAAGTACATTGGTATAAGTACTGTTAGGTTTTCAATAAATGTTTAATTTTGTAAATTTTCTAAAAACCTAACAACCTAACTTTGCAAACCACAAGAGCACCCAATGTAGGTCGCCGTTACCAGAGAAACACATTCTAAGCCTTTACCTCAGCTGGTATTTCAATGTTTGAATCTCCTCGTCCATCAGCTGTTGCCGCTCTTGCCCCCTGGCCATAGAATCCTTCAGATCCTTATTTTCTTGGTCAGTACTTTTGATCCGGTTCTGATACGCATGGACTTTGTTTTCCATATCAGTCACTTTACCCTTTAAATCCCAGGCTGGTCGCCGTGCTCCAGTTTTACCAGTCACAGGCACTAAGGACAGGAAACTTCCCAGTTCAAGCCAACTGTCTCTTGTAGAGAGACCCTGAATTACACATTCTTTTCATCTTAATGAAATGTCAAATTACTACATGAGTTCAGGATCAAGAAACTATCAACATTCTTTAAAATCAAACATTTCTAGTTTACATATACAATAATCTCCAACAGTGCCTTAAGTTAAATAAATACTCAAAGCTATGGGAAAACCCACTAAAATCAAACTGCACACCCATCATAAGATATACATTATGGTTACGATTGGCGGTAGAGATCACATGTTTAAGCAATGGATGTCTTCCAGTGAGTTACCTGCTTTCGGGACTGAGGCAACTGGGCGCTTCTGAATAGCTGGGAAGAGGGCAGAAAGGAAAAGTTTGATGTGCAATGATATAAATAGTAGCGATTAAGCCATGTAAACATTTAACATCAGGCATGCAAGTGGTTTCATTGTAAACTCACCTTTAGAAGGACCTTCTGCCACCGTCGCAGCTCCTGTTGGTCTAAGTGGTTTGACTGGGGTAGAGGATTGAAATGGATAAATTGATACAGTGTTTAAGATTGATCTGCAAAGTGGATGCCTCAATTTATACAGTGAACCACACATTATTTTGACCTGAGGCAAATGTGGGTAGTGTGAGAGGATGAAAGGTTACGCACCTATTACTCGGTGGGCTGCAGCCACTGGACGATTACGTGTGCCAGCCATGCTGACTGCCTGCTTCACCTTTCCAGCGTCTCCAACTTTGCGCAGTTTCTATTGAATAGGAGGAGAAAGAAGTTTTCAACCTCAGAAACACACTGGAATGCACTACGTCTTTAATGGTCTGTCATTAAGGTAAATAGGCAAACTATTCAGAGGAACTGAATTACCTGGGCAGGTTGATCGCCGTTGCTCTCTGTGCTACTTGTGTGAGTCCTCTTAACAGAGAATACGGGTAGGCGAGATGCATTCTGAAAAAGGGGAACATATGTCAATCACTTTTTTTCCTCAAAGAAAAAAGCTCGCATTGAGTTGCTCGTTGATCACGAACTACTAGTATTTGACTACAACTTTCTTAACATTAGTCCATTAAACATGCTAATTAACTGGCTAAGAAGGTCCACGAACAAAGCAGAAAACCAACCTCCTTATTCATTTTGCTCGCTTGATCCGCGAACTGCGAAAAGAAGAATCGTTAATGAAAGTACATTACAGTATTTTTTTTTTTTTTTTAAATCGTATCATCGCATCGCTAGTGATTCTTCACAATCGCGAAAATAAGTTAATACTCACAAAATGTCGGATAATCAACAACGTAATGTTGTTAATATTGACATAAAAAGGTTTGCGTAGCACTTACCAGCATACACCGACCTACAACCGTTTGAATTTCAAATTGAATACCTTCCTTGCCGCTTTACGTCTTGTAATGTAATTGGCGTACTTGGGAGTTCCGGCGCAGCGGCAAAAGCCAATGAGAGGTAATAACAGAATCATTCTTCGCGACTATCCAATCGTATTTAAATACTTTTACAAATTAACCAATCGGGCCAGAGCAACGCTAGGGCGTAAACAAGAAATTCGGCTGACTTTGTTTTATTATTTATACGGATTTATTTAAGTAATTTTATGGTGAAATGGTAGTCTTTATGTGAAATTAAACATACGCATATTTTCCTTGAAATGCTGGTGTAGCACAAATACGGTGTAATATTCCGTTATACGTGTGTGTATATATATATATATATATATATATATAATGTGTGTGTGTATGTATGTATGTGGACTACCTCCTATTCCAGGGTGTCCTGGGTCTAATACCCAGGGAAATGTGCCGAGAGTCGCTCCCTGGGGAACTGATGAAGTGGTATCCTAATATGACCAAACCACCTCAGCTGGCTCCTCTCAATATGACGGAGCAGGAGCTGCTTTACGAGATCAAATGACAATTCCCACCCCTGCCTTCTTCTCACCTGAGTGTCCAAAACACACACCCTGAAATCAGATGGCAGAGGTGCAAAGCTAATCATTTACCATTGCTATAAGGTCTCTGATACCAAATGCATTTATGGGTATCTTTATGGCCGGGTGTTTAATACGTATGGTCAATGCACACAAGTTCAATAAGCTTTCACCGCTTGGGTTTAGATCCAAGATACGGTTCTTCCACATTATTCCATGTTACACCCCTCCAGACAGCCATATCTCTACCAACGTGTGCACTGGTGTCACCGAATACGATCACGCAAGCCCTGTATCACATTCTCTTTTCTAGGAACCATTTCTTTGTTCATATATAACGAGTTTATGACAAAAAATGTTTGCGATACTTAACGAGTTTATAGACAACAGGGAGAGTTAACCTGATTTGCACCAAACGTATTTGCGACGTAATAAAAGTGTTCGTACATCGTAAACAACATTATGCATTCATTGGGGTTGCCACGGAAGCTAGCTGGACTGAGAGCCTTATTTTTAGGAATCGTCTGATCCATGCAGGCCCAAATGAACAATTTCGTAGGGACCGCTAGCGAACTTTTCACACCCAACACCCACTGCCGTGCAGCTCGGAAAGGGGCGATCTCACAGTCAACCATCTAAATGTTATAAAAAGCAGAGAAAAGTGGGCATTGCCACGGCTGCGCATTTTCAAATGGATTTTATATCTCCCTAGGCTGCAAGTAAAAGTTGACATTGTACCTGAATCTAATACAAATCACCGAATACAACACTTTGCAATTGCGGAGGACTGTACAAGTATACATTTGGGCATTTAAAAAGGTACGTATAGTTATCCGTGAAAGCTAATAACCGAAGTACTAAATGGACGTGTAAAAGATCCCGTAATTCTGTGCTCATGGAATAAAATGTCATGATGGGAATAATTATATCTATGCAATATTTAAATTACGCGACCGGCTACGCGGTTGATTATATTAATATATATCAAGTATTTAATTGTCCGCTAACTAGCCTGCTAGCTTTGTGGAGCTTGTTTTCTAAAACACCTGGCAGTTAACGAAAGTAAAATTAGCTGACAGACACTGATAGTATTATGAGTAACTAATAAACAATGTCTTCCTATCTCCTGGTTTTGACAATACAAATCTATCCGGGTTTTTTGAATATTGGCTATGATACCGTGTCGAACCTTGTATATGGGCCTTATTCGCAGATTAATCCGGGGCCTCGAGTGCAACCCTAACCGCTGTTGTGGCCACTGGCGACTCTCAGGCGCGCCTGTCGTTCCCCCTGACCAATATTAATCACCATTGCTAATGTTGGCTAGATCATGGAACGAGTGACGAGACACCAAGTAATTAACCCCTTTGTAATGCCAGGGGAGTATTGGAATAAAATTATATTTCGTTTTAATATTGTACATGTTCTGCGTTATATTGACGTTGGGTGTCATAAACCGGTTGTGTCACACCGAAGCCGGTCATCACTGTGCAATTTAGTGCCTTTATTAATACTCCAGAACTGTCGATTAATATTTTCGGCGTATACTCAGAGTTTCGTGGAATCTATATAATGTCTATCATGGCCAAAGTCGTAGACGGAATCTACTATTGAGTATCTTTCATACGAGGAGCGTCACCACAGAATTTTGAAAGGGGGGGGGGCAAGCCATTATTAAAGGGGTCTGATGGAAATGGCCCTCAATATTTAAACTAATCAGTGTGCATTTATTTTGGGGGGGGAAGTTAAAGCCCCCTTAAATAGGCCTATCAACGCTTTTGTTTGATACCATAGTTAGTTGATATCATTAAATCGAATTTTTACTTAAAAAAAGCATTGTATGAATGATAAAATGCAACTAAAGCTGAATCATTTCCAGGTCCTATGGATCAGAGCTGCAGTAGTAGTGGCTCTGGCACCCCCGCTGGCTCGGTGGTGGAGGTGAGCTTCCCCAGCGTGAGGACGGCTGTGTTGGACAGCCTGAACCGGCAGCGCGAGGAGGGCCGGCTGTGTGACCTGTCCATCCAGGTGCAGGGGCAGGTCTTCCGGGCCCATCGCTGCGTGATGGCTGCATCATCACCCTACTTTCACGACCAGGTCTGTGTCGCTGCCTTTCGACCTCGTTAGCGTGAAGATGTGCCTCCTGTTAGTAACAGTGATACCTAATATTCTGAGGAGGAGAATATTCAGTCAGAAGCCATACACAGCTATATCAACTATCAATTTTCCCCATTTACTTAACTTTCTGAATAAGTGGTGTGTGAGTCGGAGGGATCTGGCAAGTAATCACAAGTCGCCTTAACTATTAGACTGCATTGGTGTTGACAGATTTCCTTTTTGTTAAAACAGTAGTGTGTGAAAATGACCCCATCTGTAATATTCTGTCTTTCAGAGATATTACAATAATATCCATATCCACCAGTAAGATGCTCTACAAATTGGCTTCTGGTAGAGGAAACTGACCATTGCTCGCATGAGGAGCAGCATGTGGCTCAGCGGGCAAAACCGCTGGGCCTTTGATTGCCCATTTAAGCCGGAGGAGAGGCAACTATTATAGCTGCAAAGGGGGGACCAACTCGGTATTGATGCCTATGGATTTAGAATCGGATGTCATAAGAGTTCCTGCAGGTGTAATGGTCAGGTGTCCCAGTAGTCAATGGTGTATGTATTTGTGTGTCTTGGAGAGCAAGACGGGGTAGGTGAGAAGAGAATTTCAATCATTTTACAAATGATATCAATATACAAATGTCATTATTATTATTTATTATTGCTATTGACTAAGCACCGGTGATGTGGAATGTGAAAAAATATGACTGAATGTAATGTCTGTGCCCTGCTGTAGGTGCTGCTGAAAAACGTGACGACCGTCTCCCTCCCCTCAGTCATGGACCCCCTGGTCTTTGAGAGCGTCCTGAGCTCAGCCTACACGGGCCACCTGAGCATTGTGTGCGACGACATCGTCAACTACGTCACCGTGGCCAGCTTCCTGCAGATGTGGCACATCGTGGACAAGTGCACCGAAATCCTAAAGAGGCCCCGGGCACTAGGGGGCGCTCAGAGTCACGGCAGCAACACTCATAATGCCCCGTCCAGGCAGCAGTCCCCCAGCAGCACTGACTGCCTCTACACTGAGAGGGAGCGGGAGAGGGAGAGGCAGCGGGGTGTGGAGGCCAAGGAGAGAGAGACTGGGGCCAGAGGTCAGGTTGGTCCTACCACACTTGAGAAGAGGCCACCTTGTCCAGACCAAGGCTCTCTGCCACCCTTGGCAAGCTGGAGGCATCCTCAGCAGTTCTCCAGGTGGAACCGGCCTCGGCCGGCAGCCCAGACGCTGCCCCCACAGTCATCTGCTGACTCTCAGCTTGACCCCAACCCAAGTGTGGAGAGTGACTACTCCAGCTGTGAAGAGCTCTGGATGTCGGCGAACAGCAAAGCCAGCCCTCGGGGCTATGACGGCGGCAGCGCTTACAGAGCCGCTTTTGACAGCGTTAACAGCAGGCCTGGCCCACACGCTGTGCTCGGGTACGTCAGCGAAGCCGGCAGGCTGAGGCCGAAGGCCCGACCCAAGGGGACGCAGCAGAGCTGCTCCGTGGAGGATTTCCAGAAATTCGGGGGAAGAGGGCTGGAGAGACGTGGTGTGGATGGTACACAGGGCTTCGGGGAGGCAGATGGCGATCTTCAAGGGAAGAAGAATGGGGAGAGAGGAACGGAACCAGATGAAGGGATGGGAGAAGTTGTGGGGGAGGAAGAGGAGGAGGAGATGGATGGAACGGAGAGAACAGGACAGTCCGGTAAGTGGAAATCTGACTTTACGATTATTTAAAAAAAAAAAAAATTCTAAAATGATGAACCGAAATGAACTTGAAATCTTTAATGTTTAAAGAGTGATAATCGATAATCACGATTAATTTATAATATTGAAACAGATGTTTAGTTTGCTTTTTATCATAATACATGAGCTTTTGTTTCATCAAAGCACGTTGTGTTAAAAGCAGCGTGCCCTGTTTTTTTTCCCCCTCCTTTTCTGCTTGTGTAACAGCAGAGTACCCCACAAGTGTGTACCAGGGAGAAGAGGGAGAGCAACTGGATAAAGGAGACAATCCTGAGGCTGCGTCCAAGGATGGGGGGGAGCTTGAGAAAGAGTCTGACGTCGGCTCCCTTCGCGGTGTAGAAAGCAACGGTGCAGGCCCTGGTCCGGCTTGCCCAGGACCTGCTCCTCCTGCTCGCATGCAGTGGCAGGCAAGTCCCTGGTTGCAGCAGGGAAGCAGGCCAATGGAGGGAGAGGAAGATTATAGAAGAGAGGAGGAGGAAGATGAGGAGGAAGAGGAAGAGGTTGATTTTGGGCGCTTTGCAGATGAAGGCAATGTGCCCTTTGGTGGGGATACTTATGATGAAATTGAAGATGGCACCGGACAGGTTTCCCAGAGGCCATTAGTGCCTGCGTCCCCTACTGATGACAACGAATATCACTTGGGGCCTCCGGAGTTAGGTTGGCCGCCTCTGAACATCGCCACCCAGGGCCAAGGAGGTGCAGCTGCTCCTGGGAATAGCCGCCACATCCCTCCTTCCTCTGCTCCGTTTCCCCCTTCCTCTTCTCCTCCCATCCCATCCTCCTCCTCCTCCTCCTCCTCCCTTTCCATTGCAGGCACCTCCTACTCGGGCAAGGTGCATTTCTGTCACTGCGGCAAGGCCTACACGCTGAAGAGCATGCGCGACCGGCATGTCAAGATGCAGCACCTCAACCTGCGTCCTTTCGCCTGCCCCGTGTGCGCCAAGACCTTCAAGATGAAGCACCACCTCACCAAGCACCTCAAAACTCACGGTGGCCTGAGGCCCTACGAATGTGGACTCTGTGGAAAGAAGGTCATCTGGAGGGACAGCTTCCTACGTCATCAGGCGCGCTGCGAGAGACTAGCCGCCGCCGGCATGCCCCCCAGCTATGACGGCAGTGCCGGTGTCGGCAACTTAAATACGGCTGACATCGACGAAGGCTACAGCTACAATTTTGACGAAGGGGAGGGCTTCTTGTCAGAGGGCGGCCAGGTGAAGGTGGAGGAGTCTGATTTTCAGGGGGAGGCGGGGACTGCGATTGGTGGTTTGCTGGGGGGCGTGTCCTCGGATGGGGCGGAGTTGGCAGCTCAGTCTAGGACATTAATGAGTGGCCAGGAATTAAAGGAGGAAGAATCAGAGAGGTACAGCTGATTAAATATCAGAGGAGAGATTCTGGTGTCTAAGAATATATACAGTTTGAGTTTCCATTTGAGTTTCTGATTTAACCCGTAGGGTTATAAAATGCTAGCACCAGGAGGCGATCTGCATAGCTTAAATTGAAATATGACGCCCCTTATGCAGCTGGATAGCTCTCCTGAAACTGTTTGGGGCGGATTCTGTATTCGTGGCTCCAGCCATGAGACCCCTCGTGAGATTTGAGCCTGCGAGGTTTTGTTGACTCGCCCAGTGCCTCAACCACTAAGTGAACATCCCTCAGTGCCTCGTCTGTCCACGTTGGGAACAATTTCCGGGAAGTAAATATGAGTTTGTTAAATGTCAGGATGTCGAACTGTCAGTCTGTTTTTAGCGTATTGTGCATGGGTTCTTTGTATTGATTGAATTTGTTGAATAATATACGGTGTATGTGTACGTTTGATTTAACGTTATTTTATGCTGGAATGTTAATTAATTATAATTTTATTGCGAAGCCATTTTTCTATGAAGCCAGAAGTGAAGGGTGTTAATATGGCTTGAGACATGGCTTGACATATTCACACATGTTCTGACTTGATTAGGGCTCTGGCCCAGTACATGTCATACTGGGGGTTTTGGACAAGGGCCAGGAATACTGCACATTTTATGGTGTTACTTGTGGGGTTGTACCCATTGAGTGAGTAAGGAGTAGATCTTTCCCTGTATCACTGGACTGGTATCCTCACCCTGTGCCTCTTCAGCTTCCTAACAGAGTAGATTATTTTGTTTGTTTGTGTGGCTTTGAACGCACAGACATTTCTGGTGTTGAGGTGGACATTAATACTATAACGTCACTGGAGGGTCTATCGAACAGCAGCTCACTGACGGTTTACATTTAACTAATAAAATTTGATAACATTTTCCAAGGTTTTATTGTGACTTAAATTGGTTGCTTTGCTTATGATTTGGATTTTGTTTTAAAATGTGGAGTCATGTAAGAAATATTTGCTAGTTACCAAAGATTTGAAAAACCAAAAAAATTATCCATTTTTTTTTTTTTTATACCTGGTATCTGATTGTACATTTATTCTTACTACAAAATGTATTGTTGATAAGATCCCAGTGTTTAGATGTGAATTTGCAGATATACGTTGTATCAGGTGATGAAGTCAGAAACACATGTAAAATAAGTGGCAGTTTGAACAATTGCTCTGTCATCAGATATCTGAATATGATGCTGTAAAGACGACAGAAGTAATTTGGAATATGGAAGCAAACCTCTCAAAAGTCATCAAACGTTAAGCTTTTTGCACCCATAATGCCGTTTGATAATCGCTGTCAGATTATTCTCTTTCAAGCCAAGCACTGACAAATTGCATTTTTTACTTGGTTTTTTAAGTGCGTGGTTGTGTATGTTGCTAGATACAATATTCAAATGATATTTGTAGTCGCAGAACACTTGTCAAGTAAAAATGCCTAATTTGCTTTGAGAATTATACTATTTAACAGTGTATAAATACAGTAGATCATACTTTGTAATTGTGTAAGGTTTCATTGAGAGTTTTTTTTAAGTTTCCTTAGTAAATTCTCCTTTTTGGAACTTTATGAATATTTGTATCTTTTTAAATTAAATGAACTCTGCTATATCAAAAATTAATAAATAATCTATCTCTTGTGAATTAAGGTACCACATCTCCTTATATTTAGCATGGGCAACTTTTTTATTATGACATGTAAAATAAACAAATATTTTTTTCATATTTTAGCAGGATATTCCAATTTCATATGGCACTCTGTTATACATGCATTTCTTTACTTTGTACAAACATTAAACAGTTCAAAATGTTTCATGTATAATAGTATTCTATTCCTGTTAAAGTGAACTTTATTAAAACAACAGGTTTGGCCATGACTTTCTAATATAAATGTCTCTAGAAGCGGTGACAGAATTCTGCTGGGTTGCATCAGTGCCCCCCCTGCGGGGACACGGGTGTTTTTTGTGACAGTACATGTGCTCAGGTAACCCGCCACTCCTTGTACTGCGTATGAACACACCTGGAAACTTCGCTTTGCTTGGAATTTCTGAATTTCTTCAGAATTTGCCTGTGTGAACTTACCGTCTATTAGAACACTATACAAGTGTTTTCATGCAGCTACCAATGAGTTTGGTTCCACTTTAAGGTCGAGGTTTATGTCAACTGTAGGTTTTATAAGAAGGTTTACATATAGACTTGTATGTTGATCTAAATTTACATTGTTGTAGTTGTAGTAATAGTTGGCATTTGTAAGATATAAAAATTAAGTATATTTAATATATGCTGTGCAGATGTGTATATATTGATCTGTGATGTTTTTTTTTTTGGAAATGCAATAAACTTTTTAATTCTCAAAACTGCTAACATCTGATCATTTCCTCAATCTGGATTTTTTTTTTTACTGAGGATCTGTAGTCTATATTTGCAAGAAAGTTGCAGGACAGCTAAAGCCAATATGACCGGGGAAAATGGCGTGAACAAACAAAATAATGCCAAGATCTGATCTTTGTCGTGTGTGTGAAATCTGTGTTTTGAGGTAAGTTAAGTAGCTCAACGACTTCCAAGGTTCCTTGTATGGTGAATATAAGAGTGACATCTAGTGGCCATATACATAGAACATCCTTATATTTCTCCACAGCGTCGAACAGTTGAGCAGCCTGACAGAGACATTTTAGAAGCTGTTTTGCTAAGCATATGCAGTGCGAAACAACCCACTCTCATTCCTTCATTAATAATTCTTAACTTCACCTTCTTTTTTGTTTCGAATGCCCCTTAAATCCTCATTGTACATAACATATACTTCATATTTTTCCTTCCTTCCATTTTTAACGTAACCCCAGAAATCATGGGGATGCAGAACAAGCATACATTTAGTCATAAGTTTTCATCTGAATTAAGCATGATCAGTGCATATGATGTGCATAGCCTGTGACTACGCGTTGTAATTTAACTTTTCAGAAATAGTTTTTGTTTGTAATAAGGTCCGGTTTGCATAATCCAAACGTAAAGGACGAGTAAGATAAACCGTTTTCAAGGATCACCTCAAAACGTATCTTCCCGTGGCCGTATTTATTTTTAGCACTTTTAGTTATTTTTTTTGTATTACTTTATTTCTTTAACATTCCTGAATATACATGAACTACTGTTTCGTGTACGATTTCATTTCATGTCTTTCAACACTTGAAAATGTCTCTTTTGAATTTTAATGTAATTGTACTTGCGCCGCAGTTTACGTTTGTGAAATGTACCGCACTAAATAAAGTGATTAGTAAATAATTTACTGTCACAATTGATTTTCATGTTGTCGTAGTTAATAGTAATAATACTACCTGCCAGCCCATTACAAATGCAGCGCCATCGGTTTCTCCATCCCATACATGGTCACAGAAGATGTGTCATGTCTCTGCTTATTTCGACACTTTACTGGTAAGTTACCTTCATTGCACAAAATTGCTTAGGTGATGTATTTTTTGCAGATTTATATTTTACAGAAACGGTTCCATTCTTTGCTCAAGGGTACCACTGAAACACCTCGGGCTCAACTGGAGATTACAAGTTCAATACTCTAATTACTATACTACATTATGCCATCCGCTGTGTACCCCTTCCCGCCCAACCATGTCCAGGACAAGCATTTTGCAGATGGATGGATGGATGGATGGATGGGTTAACACTACATTCTGTGCATTTTTACTGAGCTTCCTAGATCAGTAGCAAAAAATACTGTCTGCAACAAAGCTGTATGTAGATTTTTGGCCTGGAAGCTGAATCCGAAACAGACAGCTAATCGTATTGCTCCTGTAACAGTAGCAGAATGGAGGGCAGCAGTGGTGTAGGTGAAGCCTCTCGTTGGGCCAGACTATTGGAACGGGGGTAAAATGAGTTCATAGAAACGGGAGTAAACCTTTGAGCGCCTATTGATTGCCTTCAATGGAAGAAAGCATGCAAAGTATTAAAAAAAACACTTAAAGGGTTATAACACACGCCTACGTGGAAAATGGGTGATGAGGTAATTAGGTTGATACTCAAAAGTGAGGGCATTTATGCTTTAATTAGAGTCCGATAAATTAAATTAGAGCACATCTCATTTTTAACAATAGTATGTTTAACAATTGTTTTACCACTTGAGACATCTTGCTCATATTCGTTTAGGACCAGGTTTGCTGATTTGAAGTAACTGGGTATAGATTTCATAACATTAATTTAAAAAATAATCTATACTATTCGGTTTCAAAACTGCATATTTCTCACAGAATCCGTAATTTGTACATCTTGGTTAAATGAAAATCCGATTAAAACGTCTGTCCACGATGGTGTTCTTGTTGTCGTACTTTCTTTTAAATTTCAATTTGAAATCTTTCGTAATTTGTCTTATTTAGACTCCCGATTATTACATTTTAACCCAAGGCTCAGTTTCCACTGAGTAACAGACAATAGTACGTATTTTATTTTTTTCTACCACCCTTCTTACTGTAGACCAAGATCAGTAAGAAGGATGTGAGGAACACCTCGCCCACTTCCCCGTCCCCCGTCCCCCCTGTCTCCCTCTCTATCTCCCTGTGTTTTATGTCTGCGTCACAACAAGTCACTCGGTCGGCAGCCAGAGGCGAGGATGATGGCGTCTCTCTCGGTTTGACTCTAAGGCAAACACGCTCGTTTTACGGTCCGGAGGAGCGAGAATTAGAGTGGGAGGGGGGAACAGACGGGAGCATGACGGAACGACGCCCTGCAAGGCAGACAGAAGGAGCGACTGACGGACAGACGCAGCGGCGCTGACGGGCTGATTGACGCGCTGCTCGGCACAGGCGCTGGCATACAGTGACCGAGACCGAAAACAGTGGAAAAATACATCTGGATGTTAATCTTATACCGGTACTTTGCTTCTATTTCACGAGACTGAGAGGAGTTCGACTTTTCAGGTACCGCTTTTTGAAAATGCAAGGGTATTTTTTTGCAGAGATTTATCAATTTGTTAATTAATCTGTAATCTTTTCAGTTTGTGGTTTGTGGCATAGTTTACCGAGATTTCTAATCAGCTCTGCCACGAGCTTTGCAATTGATCCAATTAGTTTTTAATTAGTTTTATATTACGGAATGTTCCTGCAGATGTTCCTCATGCAGTCTCTCAGCAACATGTTTCAAATAAAGTAAACTATATAGCAAACTTGACCATACAATGATGAACCTAATATCTGCCGTCAGGTAAATGGGCACCTATTTAGTGTCTTCGTCTTATCCTTGGATAGCCCGACAGCATGACTTAACCCTTTGCCCCTTGTCTCTCAGTCAGATGCGGATTCATATTCTGGGTCTGTCACCCCTTTGGTCTGTCGTCAGAAACTCCCTTATCGATCTTTGTGCGTGATCCTGTCCCTCCGAAGTAGTTCTTAGATCCCGTTTTGAGCCCTCATGTTGGTAACTGTGTCTCTTCACTTATCTTTGGACCTCTTTATTTTTTTAGGATGGGAGCATTGAGCGAGGGAGATGATGTGTTGGCTCGGTGGAGCGATGGACTGCTGTACCTGGGCAATGTGAAAAGAGTGAGTCTCTTTCCGTGGCCGTGTCTGCGTCCCCGTTTTCGTGTCCCTCTGGCTGTGCCCATTCTTTACCTTGATCTCTTCCTGTTTTCCAGGTAGATGGGGTCAAACAGTGTTGCTTGGTTCGATTTGAAGATAATTCTGAATTCTGGGTGCTGAGAAAAGATATTCATTCTTGTAAGGCACTGATTGATGCATTGCTTGATTTAATATTATACACATTGGTTTACATTGAAATATGGGGGACGATTAAGATACAGGCATCAACCTAATGTTCTTTGTAAAGATTTTCAAGCTGTTATAAAACAAGCAAACCTTGAGGTCAGATCTAAAACTAAATTAATTGAAATAACTGTAAAATATTACTGTATAATTTTGGTTCATACTGATATATGTTATGTGTATCAGTTCATACAGGCAACAAGCAATAAAGTGAGTATTTAGCAACATTCAGTATTTTCTGGCCTAAATTATACGGAAAAGTAAGCAACCAGGTAGTTTTTGCCTGCAGTCAATGCTGGAACCGTAATTATGTGTATAAGAGCGCCCCCTCGTTTAATGCAGGCAGGTTCAGAAATGACTATTTAATGGAAATTATGTAAGGCTAAATACTAGAGAGGTCAAAGGTAGTGGAATTCAAGGCATGCTTGGGAGGTGAATCCACCCGAGGGAAGGCATGTTTTGGAGTATTCGTCACTGCTCTTCTCTTTCTCCCTGCCCCCCCTGTTTCTCTCTTTCCTCACCCTGTCTCTCTGTCTGTTGTTTGTTGCTCAGTTTCTGCTGGAATTGAGGGAGTTTGCTGTGTCTGTGATGCTCCACCTCTCAAAGAGCCCCTTGTAAACTGTCACAAGTGTCGCCATGGTAACAAAATACCTCACATCCTATAACATGCATAATGTAATTTAAGTGGTGCTGCAGAGGGTTTGAAAAGGTTCTCAGGTGTTTTTCTGCTGCCTGGTGCTGGGAATCAACATGTGGCATAATTCTAACATTATTACTCTATGCCAATTGCATAATTAATTACAGTACTAGATAAACTGAACTTGCTCCAGTAAATAGTGTGAATTTGATTACGTTAATGCAGAGATAGTATGTAATTAGCTAAGTCCCTTAATACTCTCTGGATTTATCACTGTTGTAGTTATAGCTGCTGGGAATTATTTTGTTTATTTGACAGTGGCTGAAACCTGCTTAAGTATTGTGTGAGAAAAATGCATGACCACATTTTTCTTACCATGCAGACTGGTGCTATAGAACCTTACAGATCCAGATAGTTACAGAAATCTTAATTTTGGTGAGATGTAGTTCTTGTGCATGTTACCTACTGACCTATGTCATCTTTTCGGACTATCAAGTAATGCGCCGTTTTGAATAATGAACTGAAAAATCAAAATACTTGTGAGGTTTGGCACCAAAGACCTTTTTCATACCATAGAACAGGGGTGGGGAACCTGCTCCATGGAGGGCCAATGTGGGTGCGGGTTTTTTGGATGACCTCTCAGTCAGCCAATAACAGTGGGTCCCCGGGACTGGAGTTGAGAACCGGTGCTTTGTTATTGGCTGACTGAGAGGCCATCCCAAAAACCTGCAGCCACACCTGCCCTCCATGGAACAGGTTCCCCACCCCTGCCATAGAACCTTACTGCCAAGCAGCATGTTGTTTTCGAATGACGTAACATTTCCTGTCTTTCACTGGTGCTTCACAGGGTACCACCCTCAGTGTCACGTCCCATCTATTGAACTTGAAGCTGACTGCAGCACCTGGATTTGCAGACAGTGTGTCTTTGCAGTTGCGACCAAGGTAACAACGTTTGGTAAACACTGTAAAGATCCGGAAAATAAATGTTTTTGTCCTATCATGTTCCTTGATCGATATCCCACTTTGATTAATCAACACTCTACTGGGTAGGGCCTACTTTTGCCACTGGGACCACTTTAAATCATGAGCAGCCTTTTTAGGCACCACGTTTGTAATGAGCTGTTATTTTTGCACGTATTGCTTTATCAAATCTGGCCATTCTACTCATATCTCTCTTATTAACATGGTGTTTTTACCCATCAAACATCTGCCGACTGTTTTTTTTTTGTTTACTGCACCATCCTTTGTAAACGTTCAACACTGTAGTGTGTAAAAATTGCAGGATGTTACTCAGTTCCTGTAACCACCACATCTGGACCCCAACAATCATAGCACATTGAAAATTGCTTAGATCAGTCGCTTTAGCCGTTCTGAAGCTTTGCCATAACACTGACGGTCTTGACCCCGTCTGTCAGCTGCGTGTATTAAGCCACATGATTCACTGCTTGGAGGAGCAGCCTGTTGGCATTAATGAGCAGGTGAACCTAATGAGGCAGAAAACGATTGTAGGTTACAGGGAAACGGATCTAATAAAGCGTGCAGAATATTAGAAATAACCGTATCCATTTTAAGAATCAGGAATCAGGAGAGTAAATTCACTGTTAAAAGGAATATATTAGTTTAGCAGGTAAGCACATCATTTCAGTAACTTCTTCAGACCTAACCTAAGTCCATCCATCCATCCATCCACCCATGTCCACACATAAAAAATGACATAATCGTGTTTCTCAAATCAGTAAACCGCATTGTCTAGTCTGATTCTGGATTGGACTGGTCGACATGTAAACATTTGTTTGTTCTGGCTCACGCCAGATTTTTTGAGCAGTTAGATAAACCTTTCGGTGATCTGTAAGTAGGAATCGTCGTACTTCATGCAGCCCGACTGAAACTGGAAGTGACTTAGTTTTAGGGATCTCTTGTCCAAAGGCCACCTGTGGACAGTGTGCGGGTCGTGACAGAGTTTCTTTCTCTGACAGAGAGGAGGAGCGATGAAGAGAGGACGCTTCGCCCGGCTCATGCAAATCATGAAGCTGCGGTTGCCCTATCAGCTCTCGGAGTTAGATTGGGATCCACAGCATCTGACCAATCAGCAACAGTGCTACTGCTACTGCGCAGGTCCTGGAGAGTGAGTGAAGTTGCAAACCTCGAAGGAATATTTGTTTTTTTAAACCATGCCGTTTTTCCTCTGTCACTGTGCAGCGTAGGTCTTTGTGCATTGAATACAAAGCTGTAGATTTATAGCGAATCTGCTTAATGTATTCGGCAGTGATTGTCCTCTGTGTTATCTACCGCTCAGATGTAGGCTGTTAGGAGTGGAGTGTCAGAGAGGCTCAGGCTATCTGATGAGGCCCAGGAACGATTGGATGCTGCTGCTGAGGCTTGGCGTGTCTTTGTCTGCAGGTGGAACCTGAAAATGTTGCAGTGCGGAGGCTGTGGCCAGTGGTTCCATGAGGCCTGCATGCAGTGTTTGACCAAACCACTGCTGTACGGAGACCGGTGAGCAAACGGCACCGAAAAGAGGCAGCACCGCTTAGCGAAACCGTTCCCTGGATACCATTGTGCATTTCCGCTAACCAGGAATCCTGGGCACTTTAGCACCTGAATGTTTCAAGTGCCAGTAATGCTGGGTCACGGTTTTTATCGAAATATCAAAGAAAGAAATGCTGGTGCAAAAGCTGGATCGTGAATGCAGACCTGAACTTCACTATATTTGGTTTAACAGTTAGTTGCAGATGTGTTCTTGATTTATTGAATAATATACGTATCCTGTTATTTTAATCGAAGGTTCTACCAGTTTGAGTGTTCAGTGTGCACAAAAGGACCAGAAACCATTGAAAGACTACCTATGAGCTGGTGAGCTGAACTTTCCATTTTTCTGTGCTGTGCATTTATACATCAGTGGTATTTAAATAGCCTAACATGTTACTGTTAAATACAGGTGACTGTGATTCACGTGTGCTTTCTAAGAATTATTTTCTTACTTATTCCTGTTCTATGAAAGTTTGTGTTTTTGCCAGTACATTTGTATGTTTGCCAGTACAGTGCATCTGTGTTTTTGCCAGTACATTTTCTATAATTACAATTTATTTTATGATTATTGTACTATTCCTTTATTGGCAGGGCACAGTCTTTATAGCCAGGAAGGTGTGTGTTCCTCTAGTGATGCTGTAGTTACTATAGCAATGTGACCTTTGCAGGGTTGATTTGGCCCATTTGGTGCTGTACCACCTCTCCCTCTGCTGCAAGAGGAAATATTTTGATTTCGACCACGAAATCCTGTCCTTCGCCAACGAAAACTGGGAATCTCTGCTGCTGGGCACGGTCTGGACATCTTCTGTTAAATGAGTCATGCTGGAATCCCGTCACATGGAGCAATTATTGTTGCGACTTGTTTATTATTTATCTTTGTGTTAATCTGTGATTTTAACGCTGCGCTCATTACTCAACACTTAGTGATAGATTTGAATGGCATCGGTAGTGAGTAAACTATATGATGTACCTGTATCAGTGGTACTTGTAATGCGTATTTCTTAAAGTGAGAATTGTCCTTGGAATCATTCACTGACTTTGTGTCATCTGGCCACACGTTGCGTGCTGCATTTCACACAGCAAATTAATTTCTTCCGGAGTCAGCTTTTTGTAATATTGGAGCCGGCGTACGACAAAGAGCATCTTTGTAAAACCTCATCACTATCCTCTCTGCTCTCTTTTTGCACGCAGCTTTCGGAAACCCCCCGACAAGACCGCTGTAAAAACCTCCTCGATGCACTGAACTCCCATAAAGACAGGTGAGAACTGGATCCCAGTGTGTGTGCAGTGAATAAGATGCCAGAATTAGACTGTTACTTAACTATCCTTATATATTCAGAGCCTAAACCACAGCTGAGTATATACCAGATGACATTCATAAATCGAATCCGCAGAAAGGAGAATGCAGTTTGAAGTTTGCTTAATTTTTTTTTAAATCTTATGGCTTTGAGATGGATTCTGTGACAAAATATGGCAAAGCACAGATTCCTGAGCCTAGATCGTCAACTCATATTAGTAAGCATAAAATTCATGAAATAAGGATCACGTTTATATCCAGTCAATGACTGGAGGAGCAGCTTCACTGATTTATTCTTGTTGATGTTGAGGTTTGTGTCTGGGAAGGAGATCAAGAAGAAGAAGTGCCTGTTTGGTCTCCAGGTCCGGGCTCCGCCCCCCTTGACCTCCGACCTGTCACCCTTCATCACGGACCCGCCCCTTGGCATCTCACCCAAGAGAAGGTGAGAGGACAGATTTTCTGGTCAGTGTCAGGCATGTGGATGATTTACCGGCAGACTGACAAAGCACTGAGATGCCTGTGAGCTTGTAACAGCTGTTGCCTGGTAACATTTTGCAGAGGAGAATCTACATATTCTATGGAGCTGAATGTGCATCCCGTGGTGTTTTTATGCCGTTTGTGTTGAAACAGAGGCGTAAGTGTTGTGAAGTTCTACGTAAAAGGTTTGTCTTGGGGGGGTGGGGGCTTTTCTTGGCATTTTGTTGTAATAATTTGGGCTGTGAGCAGAAAAAGAACAGAGAGAAGCTAAGAATGAATTATGGAATGCTGGACCTGGGGATAAGTATAGATATTCCCTCTGACGGGGAGTAGCTAGATTTGAAGGGTGAGGTCATTCTGACGAGACCCGATTCTCTCAGTCCTCTTTCAGCGCTGTGCCAGAAGGGGGCCGTGGATTCTGGGCCGAGGAAGTCCAAGCGACACGTCAAGGAGGCGCAGGTCAGTGTTGCGGAAGGGAGCACCCTGGGCCGGAATGAGCACAGGCCTTTATCCAGGCTGCAGCGCCGGCCTGATGCTTCCCCCGGTGCCCCGATAGCGCCATCTTCTGGGTCAGCTGCTCCTCTTCTCTGTGTTTATTTTATGAGGGTGTCTCTCCCTCGTATGTATCTGTGCGTTCCTTACCAGGAGCGCCTCACTTAGCCAACCCAGCGGCCTGTCGCTCTGCTTTCCCGGCCGGGCCTGTTTAAAATGCGCCGCGAGCCCAGGGTCTGCTTTTGTCTAAATGCAAGGCGACAGCATGGAAGTACCTGTACGCATCTGGCAGCAATTTACGGTGTCCGGATTGAAGATGGACAGCCCCAGAAAGACATTTTAGGAAATTACACATACACACTGCCGCCCGACCGAGCGATTATACTCCGAGATGGGGGGACAGATGAAATCTCTTCCCATCATGCCTTGGGAAGGCATTTATTACAGAGCTACTGAGAGAAGGTATGCTAATATGTGGGCTTGGGACGTAGTCCAAGCACATTTTGCAGTCTATTATAGTTTGGCCAGGTGGTGCTGGCGTTTTGACAGCACGGCATTATTAGAGCACGATGATTTAAAGGGCCGGGTCCTCCGGTTCTCCTTCCTGGGCTCGGTCAGGCGGTGGTGTCATGGAGGACACCCGGGCCGTCTGGACGAGGGGGCAGTGATGTCTGCGCCCCTTGGCGATCGATCGCTTTGTCAGTTACGAGCTGCTTCCGCGCGATCGACCCGAACGAGAACGTTCAGCCCCGGCTTGTGGGGAAAGTAGGGATTGTTCTCGACAGGCAGCCATCAGGCGAACGATTAACAGGGAACAGAGTCACGTTTTCCTTGTCAGCTGTTGTCCTTCTGCTGCCACGTGGAGTGAGATCTTGGCGGGGCATTAATGAGGGCCGACTGTCATTTTTTTGCTGCTGGTCACGTATTTAAAAACTATCATTATTTTTTTGCGTTCGCTCACAGGCGCCCCCTGGTGTCACTGGTACTCCCCCTGCAAAGAACCACCTTGATAAACCAAGAGAAAAAGATGAAATTAGACAGTCGCAAGTCTCATTGTTACATATAAACCTGTTGGAAACTTAAGTTATGGGATTAATGCTTGTCAGGAGATCAGACTGGGCGATCCATCTGAAGTCAGGCAGGTTTGGATGACCAGCTGGGTTGCTGCTGGGAGAGGTGTTGGTGTGGCCAGCAGGGGGAGCCCATCCTGTGGTCAGTGTGGATCCCAGTGCCCCAGTGCAGTGACAGGGACACTGTGCTTTTTAAAATGGTGCCGCGTGTTAAATGAGATGCAAAATCGAGGTCCTGACCCTCTGAGGTGATAAAGGATCCCTGAGCATCTTTCAAAAGAATAAGGGTGGTACCCCAACGTCCAGTGACCTCCAGTTGTAGCCCTTTCAAATCTGGCCTCTTAATCATCCACTGCATCAAACCGGTGAACTTCCTCCTGCCCCCTCACCACCTTCATTACCGTGTGGTGAGCGTACTGGTGCAGAACGGCTGCCGTCGCATCATGCAGGTGGGGGCTGCGCAGGGCTGTTAGTTGCAGTGTCTCCCCGTTGGTTCCGTAACTTTGGGTGTCCTGAAAAGCGCTATATAAATGTAACATTCATCCTGCTGTCCTTTATCGTATCTCACATGTGGGAAAAAAGACATTCAGAATGTACTGGAAGACGTCCCTCTCTGTATGGGGCCTGGAGAACTCGACCCGCTTTGTCGATTTGAGCGGGATCACGGATTCCCGACAACAACAATGTCACGAGTATCACGCCTTTTAGAGGATTACAGTCCTCTATGACTCAGATGCTGAAAGGCCGCATCAGATCCAGAACGGCGGCGTGACGCGTGTGACTGCGAGGCCCGGGGGACTCGCGGTCCCACTTCTGCCAGAGAAAAGGCGACATCTACACCAGGCCGTCATCTTCAGCCAGCTTTGGTTTTCTTTATTTAAAAGATATATTCAAAACAGTGACAGCGGCACAAGAAAACTCGGCAACTGCATCTGATGACAGAATAAAATTTTGGATTCTGATATTCACGTTTGAGTGTGTCTGAAGAGGGAACAATGCGTGTTTGTGCGCGTCATGAGGCGCTGTGCTATTATCATGGTGAGTTTAAAGACTGGAAAAGCAGTGAGCGTTTTTTAAGAAATTGCCCGTTGTGACTATTTAGTGAGGCTGAGTGTTTTTCCTGTG
>JAODKE010000051.1:11280179-11314416 GCA_026779605.1 Mormyrus hasselquistii
TAGGCTTTTGTGATAGTAAAAATAACTTAGTGCGCCTCTTGAAGACTTTTATGTCATTCCATCCTGATTGGGTGATATTTTGCACTGCTCAAACGTCATCATCAGTCCTTATTAATGAGTATTTGGAGAGTGTGCGGCAGCCGCTGCAGGGTCCTGAACGGAAGCAGGTCCCTGTTGCTGCGTGTACGGCGCGTTCGCAAAATACTAACCTCAAATCAGAGCAATGGCGGGAGGTAATTGACAGCGGTAATATGTGTGATCAGCTGCAATTATGACGTCCTTGTAGATGGAATATTTATGTGTAATGCACTCAAATAGATTAAAATAGAAGAGGCGGAACCTCCATTTAGGGGCCGTGATAGTGATTAAAATGCATATGGATATCATAGTGAAGTGCATCTTCTCAGAACTGTCAAAGTAATGCACCCTTTGTACAGTCAATTAAGCTACCAGCGTTGAAGCCGATAAATTTAAAGGGGAAATAGTGTCCATTATTCCTGCACACCAACATTAGGAAAAGCATTAGGACATGGAACGATGCTGGCCAAGTGCCCAAATAAAGTACCACGGGGATGCGAATGGGCCATTTTCCCACAATGCAATCCGATGTGCAGAAGTTAGTTTTAATTTGATCTTCCATGTCTTTGTGTAGTGTTCAGAATTGCATCCCAAAGTTCTCAACTTTTTTATTGAGCCTTGATACTGAACAATGGAATTTACTTTTAAGCTTTACTCCATCCTAATGCATCCTGTTAAAGAAGCTTCAGGTCTTGCATTGTAACTCCATATAGATCGGTTACTGGCACCATAATCGAGGTCGGTTACTGTTATGTTGTTAAAATGGCAAATAAATAAATAACTAAAATGAGACATAATTAAATAGTGAACAGCAATTTAAATGGCGTTAAAAACAGGGCAGATGACACTTTAAAATATGCAATGAAACATTGTATTATGTATTATTTGTACATTAATTAAACCATTTAACTTTCAATTAAGAGTGTTCAAAAATGAATTGCTCATTTATGTGGGTTATTTTTAGGTAAATGTTTATACATCCCAAGCGAACCTTTAAACAAGATGTCTTTACACGTTAAGTCACATTAAGGCCACCCTGTCATGTGGTGTCACCGTGAAGTTAACGTTGTCATTTGTCACAGGAGGTACGTCTTTCTTGTTATTCACATCATCACGGCACATTGTTACTTGCCACTCACCACACACCGGTGCCGAAATGCTTAATTTATTTATTTGCGTAAACTTCTCTTGCACGTAACAGCTCAGCGGTTTCCAGTAAATATATGAAATGCTTTCCAATCTGTTGTCATGGTAAAAAGAGTCTAAGGTACTGTGGATCTGGTTCTAAATACACACACACACACACACACACACGCTATATGGACGAAGGTACTGGAACATGCCTCTCAGTCATTGAATTTAGGTCATTCATTCCAACCCTTTGCCACAGGTATATAAAGTCAAGCACTGAGCCACGCGGTCAGGTCTCTTTCTTAGTGAAAGGATGGGCCGTTCTGAAGAGCTCAGTGAATTCAAGCATGGTTCTGTCATAGAATTAGCCAGTTCATGAAAGTTCTTTCCTGCTAGTTCCTGAAAGTTCTTTCCACAGTGAACTGTAAGGGGTAGTATTGCAAAGTGGAAATGTTTAGGAAACAGACAGTCAGCCATGAAGTGTCAGACCATGTAAAATAACAGACGGGGTCACTGAGTGCTGAGGCGCACAGTGTGTGAAAGTCACCAAACGCTTTGTTGACTCAGTAACTGCAGAGTTCCAAACTTCCTCTGGCATTAACCGCAGCACAAATACTGCACTGGGAGCTTCATGGAATGGGCTTCTGTGGTCGAGCAGCTGCCTGCAAGCCTCACATCACCACAACGCCAACCGTTGGATGGAGTGGTGTAAAGCAGGCTACCACTGGACTCTGGAGCAATGGAAATGTGTTCTGTGGAGTGACGAATCACATGTCTCTGTCTGGCAGTCTGATGGATGAGTCTGGGTTTGGCGGATGCCAGGAGAACATTACCTGCCTGACTGCATTGTGCCAACTGCGAAGTTTAGTGAAGGTGGGATAATGGTATGGGGGTGTTTTTCAGGGGTTGAGCTAGACCCCTTAGTTCCAGTCAGGAGAACTCTTAATGCTTCAGACATTTTGGACAATTCTATACTTACAACTTCAGTGAGAACAGTTTGGGGAAGGTCCTTTTCTGTTCTAGCTGTCCCAGCACACAAAGCAAGGTCCATAAAAATATGGCTGGGTGAGTCTGGTGTGGAAGAACTTGACTGGCCCGCACAGAGGCCTGACCCCAACCCCATCGAACACCTTCGGGATGAACTAGAATAGAGATTGTGAACCAGGTCTTCATCTCCAGCATCAGTGCCTGACTTCAGAAATGCTCTCCTGAATGAATGGGCAAAAATTCCCACAGACACTCTCAAGAATCTTGTGGAAAGCCTTCAGAGAAGAGTGGCAGCTGTTATAGCTGTAAAAGGGGAACCGATTCCATACTGATGCCTATGGATTTAGAATGGCATGTAGGAATAATGGTCATTTGTCCATATAGTGCGTGTGTGTGTGTGTGTAGGCCTATTTATTATGCTTGCACATATCAGAGGTAAAAAACAACGAGTGTCAGCTTTAAATGTTTACCCTTCATCCTAATACCTATAATGAAATACAATGTAAAGAACAGAAGACTTAGAAACATTCATTTTATACTCTGCGGCTCCTTGAGATTATGTTTAATTGGATTGATTTGGGTCTCAATGTTATTCTGTCAGGTAAATTTACCATCCAGAGTAGGTTTACGGGTCAAGGTACCGAGCAGATGGAGGTAATGCAGGGAATCAGAAACTGAACCCAAAAGAGTCCAGGGTCAGACCCTGAAAGGTGATCTGCCATTGAACCGCGTCAACTGCGTGCAAATGCTTTTAATAAATATGCAGTGCGTGAAATATATCAGATGCTGAATTATGGTCACTGTGGTTATTTGTACCACGCTGAGTAAATGTGAACTGTGATGAAGTGTCTCTCTTCCGCTCGTGTGCACACTGGCTTGGGTGGAGCTCCCCTGTGGGGTGCCTCGGCCAATCACAAACAGAGAAAGGCAGAATATGCAAATCTGTATTGTCAGTTATACATGAGGGACAGGTGTAGCGAATCAGTACGAAGGATCCCCATGACCGACGCCCCCTCTCCTGAGATAGCCATGCCCCCTGCTTTTCACACCTGCGTCGAAATGTGTTTTTGTGCTCTTTTCTTCGCTTATGCTCTCTCGGTGCCACGTTTACAGCGAGTCACCTGTTTGCTGTCAGTGCTGAGAGGGAGACAAGCTGCAAAGTTCGGATAAAGCCGACCTACCTCGCCCCCCCCCCCCTTCCCCATTTCTGATGCACGCGTGATTCAGATAACCATGTCAGTTTCACTAAAACCCAAACCCCGCTGAGGGATTAATAGCCAGTTCTGAATGTCTGCCGCCGTCAAGCTGGGTTTGTGTCCAGCATGTTGTTGGGTCAAGTACCGTAACGGGGGCTTTTTTTTTTTTTTTCCAGATACGTAACCTGATTTCCTTCAGCGAGATGCTGTGCATGAGGATGAGCTTGTTGCAGTTTTCGGTGTGTAGGTTTGCCTGCCGCAAGAGCATTTGCTAAGCAACCGAACCGCTAAAATATGCACCAACGAGTGGAAAAAAATTAAAGCCGCAGTGAACCCATAACAGGAGACGCCTGAATGCCACCTTGAGATGCCCGCTTGGCGTGGGTGCTGCTTCTCCTCTTCCTCGTGTTAGAAACCCAATGTTGAAATCGGAGCTTTAGGACGCATCTTCCTGAGCTGGCTGTGGGGGTAAAAGTGTATCATTGGGTTCACGTGGTGAAACTCAACACTGGGGTGACGCTGCTTAAATAGGTGTATGATGCAGGAGGATGAAGGTCGGGGAGGGGGGGGGGGTCAAGGCCGCTGCGGATTGACGTGGCTCCGGACGGGGCTGCTGGGACCCAAAATCACCCCGGAGGCAAACTGGACCCATCAAGGGGCTCTGGGGCTGCGTCTGTGAGGCCTGTGAAATAGCCTCCCTTTGTGGGAATGATAACGTAAACACTTTCCCCGAGTTTAATGCGCTCACAGTATATCCTCAAATACAGCTTCAGAATGAAGTCTATGCGCTACATCTAAAACCTCGAAACAACCGGCGCAGGATTGAAAGTCGAGGTTTAATGGGGGCCGTGCAATCGTTCGGAGAACTTTACTGCGGGCGGCCGTCCGCAGCCGGGCCTGCGGTTTTCTGTCGCAGCCTGCAGCCCTTGAGGAGGAAGCGCAGCGGCCGAACATGCCGCCCAGTGGCCACGAGGAAGGCCCAGCATCATTCGTCAGAGCTTCCGTTAGGTCTGTAGTCATGGCAGCCAAAGTGAGCCTTGAAGTGGCCCCCGTGGGACTCCTGGCCCCTGGCTGCTAGGAGAACCTGCATGGATGGATCTGTGACGTTTATGAAGCATTTACTCTGCCAGTCAAGTGCAGTGAAGTAAACAGTCATTAGCTTGGGAGGCCCGTCCTGTGGCAGAACCAGGGCTCGGCTTGGCGTGGGGCACATGCAGATATATGCACCCCCCTCCCCCCCAACTAACTTCCCAAATTGTTCAGTGTAAGTTCACATGTGTAAATTTAGATCTGCTGAACATATCAGGATTACTGAACTGACTCTGGTTCATAACGTAGTTTAACTGGACTGTGCAATAACCCCCCCCCCATCCGCCTTGAAATATTTTTACAGCCTGACCTCTGGGCATAACCCATAGTACATTGCTTCTCTGTGGGGGGTCCAGCCTGCCGGGACCTGTGACCGTCTGGCAAGGTCCTATAGGTTACAGTCGTGCTGCTGTATCCCTTAGCTTGGGGGGGGCGGGCAGCGCTTTCTGCGCCTGTAGTGCTGCCTGTATTTTATAGGGTCCATTTTAAAATCCTTATGTTTGTTTTGAAATCTTTTCACAATCTTGCGCCGCCTCACCTCTCTGAGCTCCTCCACCCCAACACTCCTGCTCGGTCTCTCAGGTCAGCTGGTCAGCCGCTCCTGGAAGTACGGAGATCCAGGAGGAAGCTCAGAGGAAATGGGGTTTTCTCTATCGTGGCTCCCAAATTATGGAATAACTTACCCTTGACAGAGAGGCTCCCTCACTGTCCACCTTTAAAACACGTCTTAACACTCACTTTTATGCTTTTGGCTTTTGGCCCCAGCAGGACTTAGTTTTCTCTTAGTTTTCTGACTTTGTATTTGCTTTTGTTTTTCTTCTCTCTCTCCAATGTACAGCACTTTGTGTCAGCTATGGTTTAAAGTGCTTTATAAATAAAGACGGTGTGGTATGGAATGATATGGAACGCTTTGGCACATACGAGTTCAGCCCCTGCCGACGTATTCACAGAAATTGCACCTTCAGCAACCTGGCTATTCTTGCCGCCTTCGCTGCTTCTGCTGCTGTTGTGGTCATTTTCTTCCAGCTCGCCCCCCTGCTATAACGGCCGTTCGGGACAGGGGGGCGATGCAAGGCTCACATGGCGGCCGTCGTTAACCCCGAAGGGCCTCTTGGGAAACGGTGTGGAGATATCATGGGGTTTGCCGATGCTGGTGGGACTGGCGTTCGGCTTCAAGCACCCAATCTCCCCCCCCCTTAGGTCAGCTGCCAGCATGTGCGGCACAAATATCAGGTACATCTGGGGAAGCATATGGATGTTTCCAGAAGGCTAGTCCTGGAGCGATGACACTTCTCCCATGGTGTCGCACGATTAGTGTCACTAGCGCAGACGGGATCATGTGGGTCAGTCAGGTTGGCTTCTGCTCTGCTCCCGTTCCACTCGTTCCTGTATCACATAGTTTGAGGCAGGTGACCTGGGTGACCCCTCTCCGTCAGGCCTGCTGCCTTCTCAGTGACTGCGGGGGGGTTGGTTGTTAGCGCCTGCTCCCGATGAGCATCTGTGCCCCGCCGGGCGCCGCTTCACAGCCTACGGAGGATCCGGCAGCGTGAGCGATAGCGGCCATCGATCGGCTATCTCGTTCCTACCCACACGGTCAAAGACAGAAAAATAAAGGCGAGAGGAAGCCTCGTGTTTGTGCGTGACTGGAATGCAGGGACTGGCAACGTTTTATGTACAGTCATAAAACAAAAAAATAGTCATATGTAAGAGCAGACAGTATTCCTTGCGTCCTAAGCGGGAGATTTTGTCCGTCAGGGAAGTGAAACCTTACGAGTGCGAGAAAGTGAGAGGCAGCGTTGTGCCACATAGTAAAGCATCCTGCTGTTTGGCCTCTATATGTGGGGCGCATTATAATTGTAATTTGTCTGCTCAGCAGGGCTTCGCTTTTCTAGGCCGCTCGGTGTAAACCGGCTCCCGTCTGAAGTGTCTTACTGGGGACCGAGCTGCGAGTCTCGACCCCGCGGCACAAGAGCAGAATCTCGTCCGGGATTCATCAGCTCGGTCCGACCACCTGGTTGCGCCCGCCGACCGCTGTTGATGGATGGGTTCCCGGGTGCCCCGGACCAGAAACCGGAGCATGTTTCCAAGCCGTTACAGAACCTGTGGGAATGTTGACCCGAATCATTTCTGGATTTGTTCCGGGATTCCAGCCTTGGACATAAAAAAAGAGACTGAAGGGCAAAGCAATATTTTTATTCTCTGGACAGAGATATTTTGGCGTCTTATTATGCAGTTAATCATATATGCTGGTAAGAAGGACAAAAGGCTTTAACTGCGATGGCATGAGTCAACAGACTGCTGAAAGTGAAACTCTGTGTAATCGCCGGCCTGTTTGGTGAACGATAAATTCGCAGTTTGTCATCCTAAGCGCTTCTGCCCTTCCCTGCCTGCTGCCCTCAGGTGATTTTTAGCTCCCTGTGTCTCGCCATCGTTCCCTTGGGCGATTAGGCGCCGCCCCTTCAAAAGCTGATTCGCCTGCCTCGTGTGGCAGACCCACGTTACCATGACACCACTGGCACCGCCATGTGGCCCCACCCATCCCGAAACGAGGTGAACTGTGACCAGAGCGCGAGCTGGGACTGCGCCCCCCTTCCCCCCTCCCCAAATGCTGGCCTCCTGCCACTTGTTCCTGGCTGTGACCACAGCTGCTACAAGAAGACCCCACCCTGCCAATTTTATTTTATTTTTTGGGGGGGGGGGGGATCGTTCGGATCTTGTCGTTGTTGTTGTTTTGCAGCTCGGGACGTCGAGACACATTAAACCCCCGGAAGTGAGACCGTCCTGCTCATCTGCCTGGGTCCATCTCCATACAGCATGTGCTCCATTCTCCAGCACAAATCCATCTACCGCTTCCCTTCCAGGGACGGCACCCCCTTGTCCCACTCCCCCCGCCTCGATTCATCATGTCGCTCGGCTCTGCAGATAGCCGTCTACCCTCTGTCGTTTCTTTCCCGTTTTTGACGGATTCGGCACATGGGTCTTGCTCGGCAGAATGAAACGCGGCGTCTGACACCGGACATACGAGAAAACTCTACCTCCCGTTTGCGGCACCTGGGCTGGGGTCGGCCTGCCGGGGTCCAAACATTCCGGGAAGGTGCCTGAGAGAGCTTCATCAGCAGGAGCACCTGCAAAGTGCTTAAAGCACCTGAGATCTCCATCCGAAAGCATCTGCTGCGAGCTTGGCATTGGTGTTTAAGAATATGCTTAACACGTTATGGTTAATTATAACCTAGGTATGTTAAATGGCTGAAATGCAGTCAAGTGTTTAACATTGACTAGGAATAGGTTCTCTGGACACCCACAAAACACCAAAAAAGTACTTGAAGTGGGAGCAGTAATTCAGGAAATGCAAAGCAGCAAATGCCGATTTTTTTTTTGAATACTTGCATGACTATAATATGCCAGTGACTTTATAGTGACATTGTATACTTATGTAAGTGAGCTGAACAGAGTAATTCAAAATACAAGTGTGTTTGTGTGTGTGTGTGTGTATACACACTGTATGCTAAACACCTTCCCGCAGTAGAGGTGAGGGCAGTTTTGACCCGATGATGGAGATTTGATGTCGTGCAGCACAGATGATTAACAAGGATCGCAGTGAAAGGTGAAGCAAACTTCACATGGTGTGTAGAACAGAATTAAGATTGAATAGATGTGACATCCTGTAAAGTCATACCAAAGAACGAATGGGTGCACTAAAGTCATGATTTTATGGCTGTGCATTTTGTGCATTAGGACCTTTGCACACGTGGCCTTGTGTAACATCACCTTTTATTTGGGCCTGCGGTCTAAAAACGTCTATAGTGCGGGACGTATTACTGATGAATTAGGAATAGAAAGGCTCTGCTCGCAATGGACCTGGACTGTAAACACATGGACATGTTTCTGGAACGGGCGACGGAGCCTTTCCCCGTGACGTGCCAGATAGCCCAGGCCTGAGGGAGCCCCACCTCGCCCATAAGCACGAAGGCCCCCACCGGCTGCTCTGTCCAGTGCCAGCCAATGACACCAAGTGCCCCATCCGCTCCCGCTCTGATATCGCAGCGTTCTCCAAAGCTGGCCTTGTAACACCTCGCAAAACGACCGACGGCAAGCGTGACGCTAAGCGACGAGCGGGAGAGAGAGATAACGATCGTGCCGATCGGACAGCATTTTTGTAAATGCTTGTTAAAAAAACAACAACCAAAAAAAAAAAACGACAGCACTTTGAAGGCGGGTAGAGTTCGGGATGAGAAGCGAAGCCTTCCGAATCACTCCAGGCACAAAAAGCGGAGATTCCATGGAATTCCGTCCGGAATGTGACATACCACAGGGACCAAGAGCTTCAAAATCCCAGCCATGTGGAAGCTTTTCCCGTGACTCAGGTCACGTTCGCTGGCGTGATGCAGCAATCGTTTCATTGATGACGATAACGCAAACCCAGTACTTAGCGCCCTTTTTGTATTCATTACATCTCACAACATATAAGAGGCATAAAAACACAATCTTGGACTTGAAAACAGTATTGTCATATTAACTTTAATTTACAATCTTAACACTAGCAATTCTGTCACACATAAGCCAGGTGTGAGAAGTAAACTAAACAAAGGTTATATAAGAAAGGGCTTTAGAGAGGACGGGCTATTTTTGGGTATAATCAAAGGAGGCTGCTTTCCTGTTGTGTTCCCGGGGTGTCTCATGCTGCTCTCCCTCTTTGGATCCAAAGTTTTACTATTTAAAATCTCTCAGGGCATGGAGAGTGAGAAATGAATGTCTTTAAGCAGCTTGATCGCCGCTTATTCCGCTAGAAACAATTTACAAGGCAGAAGTCCTTCAGACCAATGCAGTGGGCGTTGCTTTGGCAGCGTTTCTACATCGTCCATGGTTTGGAATGTTCTGGAGGGATTGCAGCTGGCTGCTAGGGGGTATGGTTGCCCATCCGCCTCTTTTAGGGCATCTCGAACCGAGGATGGAAGATGAAGATGGGGTGGAGGTGGGTTACGATCACCTTCAGATGTTCTCAGAACTTCGGCTGTGTCGTCGTTCGGCGAGGAACACTTGGCAACTTGGCAGGATCAGCGGGTGTATCTACCCAAGCATCAGGCATTACTGGGCGCCCTCAATAGTGACTTTATTTCCTGTATAGCGCCAGTCACACACTTAACAATTTTCCCTTTCAGTTTCCACCATATTTAATTCACTTTGCTATCTATAGCCGCCTTCTTGGTTCTCTACAATCTGCTTTTGTGTATGAGTTCAGAACGCTTCAGATTTCAGTGACGATGCTGAGACCGTTTCGGATTCATTTCCACATGGCAGATTCAGTGAGTGATCAATGGATTTGACTGCGTATCCAATGACAACAGACAGAGTCCTAAGAGACGAAAAGAACAGATGATTTGTGAGTACCCCTTGTGCATCTAATCTAACTTGCGCTGCATTTCTTAGGTTTGGCAGGTCAATCCTTCAGATTACTCTCTAGACTGTCATGTCTGTACTGTATAAAAAACTAGTTGTTAATGATCTTTTGAGACTCCCTGTGATTTTTTCTTCGGCTGTTCCTGCTTTCCAAAGCAGCCTATAATTATACCTGTGCACTTAGATTAGTTTCCTTTTTTTTTTTTTGTTTTGGTTAAAATTGCTCGCTGAAAGAGTTCAACACCAGAGACTCTTGTGTACACAGCTGCATCCTAAACTGCTGCACCACCTGCTGGCAGTATGTGGACGCGCACGGGGTTTGTATTAAGTGGCAGAATTGGCAGGCTGCTGGCCCGACGATTTGCTTCATACTAGCTGCATTAGATCACTGTAAGACGGACGCGGTTCTGCCAAACTGGGGGCCGAGTGACGAGTCGTTTTGGAAGCGCAGCTGCATCATTCTGACAGGGCTGGCTTGTGTGTCTGTCGCAGGATGAGGACGTACCACAGTTGGCCGTTTCAGAGCGTGGTTGCAGAGTTCAAAGTGGTTTTTTTTTATGTTCGCCGTTGTGGGCGCTGCGATTTGCCAGAAGTTTTTCTACATTGAATGAAATACTGACAAAAGAATTCATGACAACGTCTAATGGCAGAAAATGAGAATAGTGTTCTGCAGGTTATGTTAATTCGCATTTTCTATCACTTCATTTTAATATATGCTGTTTATTCCGTGATGGTCTGGTGTCCTGTGTAGGATGCACCCTTTTCTTGATTTTCTGTCTCCTTGGTTCGGCCCTCTACCATAAACCTGATTCTCCAAAATCGAATGAAAATGTTTGGATGCATGGTTGGATGATTGGTTGTATATATGGATGGATGGATGGATGTTGGTTGGATATTTGGATGGATAGATGGATGAATGGATGGATGACTGGATGGATGAATGGATGGATGGATTATTATTCCTTGGTCAGCACTCTTATTGTTGTATTTTATCTACTGCGGTCTTGGCCCTGGTACAAACAGCATGGGTCATGTTACCAGCTAAAACCCAACTGCTAACTGTTTTGTTTGGTGTCAATAACAGAGTTACAAACTCAAGACAGCAGCCTGTAATATTTCATGTATACTGAGTCACAAGAAGCAATTTCATAGGCCATTCTCAACCCATCTTCTCACTTGTTTTCTCTTATTCTTTTTTTCCTTTTTTCACGAGGCAGAATGAAGCGAGTGCTGTTATTATTTTTTTATTTATTTTTTGCCTGAATTTTCTTCAACCGGTCAAATTCCCCCTGGAGAGTAGATGCGATTCAGGGATGCCGGCGTCTTTGAATTCGTTTCAGATCGCTGTTATGTAAGCGGCGTGCCTCGCAGTCTCGGCGTCCTCAGCTGGATCCGGGAAGAACTCAGAGGTGCCGCTGAAACCGTTACTTCGAATTCTTGACTCGCGTCGCTCTTCTCCGGCCACGTGCCACGCCGGCTCTGCTCTGAGGAGAAGCCGCAGAAATATCCCGCATCAAGGGCAAAGTGGCACCGTCTGCCCACGATGACACAAATTCTCTGCCTTGGTCAGTATTTCACTCTTTTTCCCCTCACGTGGGTATAGAGTGATTCTCCCGGACGACACACCTTTCAGAACCACGGACAGCTGAAGCTGAGCACTTTCCTAAAGGAGCTTTGAGTTTCTTTCGCCCCGCTTTTGGTTTCTTTTTCTCAATAAGAAGATTCCTTTACATTCTTAGCCGCAGGCCTCGGTACGAGCTCTCGGTGGAGTCGCTGAGGTGAGCTGTGTGTCCTTAGCGTAATGAAACAATGACACAGTTCTCAGTCTATCTCTGGATTTAGGACGGCTGAGTATAATTATTCTTCATCTCTTGGGGCCAAGACCCAACCACACATACTTAATAGAGCATGCACACACAACCACACACACACACACACACACACACACACACAAAATGCACATGGATGTGCCCATCCACTAATGAAACACTGACATAAATTTCGAAATATCCATGGTGATAAAAGAGCTAAAAATCAGGAATAGCAAATACAAAACACATTTTATATCTATTTTTATATATATATACATGTGTATGTGTGTGTGTATGTATATATAATGACCCACCTACCTATGAAAATACATTTATTATAAACTAAAATCTGCTGTTAAGAAGCATTTGGCTATGGGAGTATTTATATGATTTTTGTTAATTAACTATATAAGGAATCCATATCATTAGTAAACAGACAAATAGATCTGAAACCTAATTACTGTATAGGCAGATGGCACTTAATTATACTGTCAGGAGTCACATATTATAATAATTTATTTGACACATGCTTTTATCAAGAGAAACCGAGAGGCACACAGCATTGGCGAAGCCTCAGAAACCAGGGAGGAAGCACAGAGCTGGACAAGTGTAGCGGCACTTATATTTTAAGTTAATAAAAGTAACTGAGTGTCAAATTACTTGGAGGAGTTTTAGAACTGGGTCATTTCTTTCCTAATTTAAGCATCGGAGTATTTATCTAGCTTGTGGCAGAAATCGTACATCAACGGGCAACGTCAAAAAGATATTTCAGAAGGAGGCTTTAATTTCTTTGCTGGCACATGAGCATGTGAAAACATGGCAGGAATTACCGCTGCTCTCACCTGGATGTGCGCTTTGGAAGATGGATGTATCTGACAGATAAGTGTCTCAACGCCTTCCATCCTGCTCTCCCTCCGAAAGGAAAGAAGACAAGCAAACACACAGAGGAGCTAAGGGCAGCTGAGGCGGTGTGACCGAAAGTGTTGCTGTATAATCAGAACTCCAGGTGTCCTGGAATCATGCTTTTTTTCTTGTCTGACATACAGGCAAGGGCGCCGAGACGTGTGCATATGCGTGCTGTTCTAATCAGACATGACTGTAACTTGGCACCAGACACCGAGGTCTGGCAGCAGAGCCCCGTAGATGGTCTGGCTTGAAGAACGAGAGCAAAGGGGGAGAGAGAGGAACTGAAAGGCCTGCCTTCGCCGGTGCTGCTCGACGCCTTTCACCGCGGCAGGCCGTCCGTGAGCGCCGCCGCACTGCTGTTCCCTCCCCGAGAGTCCGCCTTCCCTGAATGTTACCTGAATGGATTTAGGAAAGAAAGGGAGACGGAGAGGGTGGCATGAGAGGAAGAGAGAGAGAGAGAGAGAGAGGTAGGGAGGGAGAGAGCGGTGGCACAGGCTAGGAGGGAGCTGAAAGACAGATGGGTTGAGAAAGAGGGGGAGGGGGGCATGTATGGAGCAGTGAGGCCATCGCTGACTGGGTGGTAAAGTTCAGTCTTCATTGTGCAGTGTGTGTGCACCTCTGCGTGCGACTCTGTCGTCCTAAAGTCTTACATTCAAAGTCTCCACTAAAGCGCTAATCCCAGCGTCCTGCCGCCCCAAGTTCCCGAGCTACTAATACCCGCAGCCGGCGAGGCCTGCCCCGCAGAGGCCTGCCCCGCAGTTACACTGCTGTCTTTTTGGCTTTGCCGCGTCCTCTGTTCTGCTGACCGTCAGGCAGACCGTCTCACAGACATGCAAGGAAAAGAGAGAGAGAGAGAGAACGAGAGCGAGAGAGAGAAAGAGAGAGCGTGAGAGACGCCAAAAAACAAGACAGTATTTCATATGTGGCTGGGTTGCTATGGGAACGGAATATGGGTACCTTTTCCAAAAAAGTATCCTCCTCCCCTGTATACCTCCTTCGCCCCCCATCTCTCTCTCTCTCTATCTCTCTCTCAGTCATTCTCTCTCCTCTCTTCTGACTTGTTATAATTGCTTAATCCTCTTTGCTTCCCTCACTTTCCCTGGAAGTCCAGCTCTACCCCTCTTTTCTTCTCTCTCACAATCCCCCGTTTCAGCATTTCCTCCTTCCATGTGTCAATAGTCCCCGGCTCCCTTCCTTTCTCCCACTCCCTTTCTTCCTCCATCCCTCTCCCGCTCTGTCCATCCTCTCCCCAGTCTTTCCTCTCTGATCATTAGCCTTTTTAACACTCACATCTATTCTATTCTTTTCTGAGTCACCATGGCAACGGGCCGGGGGCGTGAAATAGCAAAAGAGTGAGCGAGAGTGGGTGTTTCGGAAGTGACATCTCTTGGACCTTGTTTCCTGTGCTTTCAATTTAAAAAGTGTAGCAACAGTGACGCCATGTGGAACAAACGTATTGACACAAGCAACAAGGCTTAGTGGGCAAACTTATTTAGGGGATCCAGGGGGTGTTCAATGCCAAAATATTAATCGTTTATTTAAATATCATTTTAAATACATATACTGAGATATTTCAAAGGTGTGTCTTGGAGGTAAAGCTTTAATTGTAAATGTTTTTTCAATTCCAAGAAAGAAAACTGTAAGATATCAACAAAACATTTTTCTTAGTGTTTATTGTATTACTTGAATTAGACTAGATATTTTATATGATAACTGTTCAGCAGTATCAAGGTTGTAGTTTTTATTACAGTCCTTATACCTGGTTTCTGCTCAGAAAACGTTTGATTCAGCTATAAACACCATAAGGAAGGTCAGCCTTGGGATTATAATTGAATTCCTTTATCTGTTTTCCCCCAAACTTCACCCTCTCCAATGGTTCTGCTTCAGCTGCAAAGTTTCCCAATGAGAACTTTCACCAACAATCTGTGTCACTTTATTTATAACACTCATTGGAGGCCAGAGAGGGACATGAGCGCCATTTCACAAATCTGTGGTCTGGGACATTACTGGGACAATTGGCCATGCTTGTTGGTCATTGCAGATACAGAATAACGCCTTCGTAAGCCAACGCCGTTCACATTGTTTAGCGCCTCCGGGATGACGTTCATTAAACAAAATGCACATGTCAGGCACCCAGTGCATTTTTTTTAAATGAATATGAAAAATGTGTTTCGAAACAAATTTGTTTAGGTTGTTTGCGTATTGCCAGGCACTGGAACACTGACCAGAATGTCACAAAACTATAGAGCATTTGCTTGTTAATGAATCAGGAATTTTGGGCAAAAGCCAGTATTAACCAACTGTCCCTGTTTGTAGGAACAAATACATTTATTATTCATGAACCGATCAAACTCTCACTTTTCCATAAAAGTGTAATGAACCAAAAACAGTATCTTGGTGTCCAAAGAGTGACGTCTCTCATTTTCCTGAAGCTGTGAAACACTGATAGCAGCACTTACTGGGCAGTGATATACGGCTGATTGCAATGTAACATATAACACGCATGTAAAGTATAACGTGCATGTAAAATATAACATGCATGTAACATATAATATTTAGGTAGATTTGATCAAGACCGCTTATACACAATCTGTGCTGAGGACTAACTACTTGCATGTGACAGTGTGCTTTTTTGCCATACAGAAATACTTTCTTTTGTCATATTTCCAGTCTACAGGAATCAGCAGACTCACTAGGACCTTTCAGCATTACTGTCCAGTTTAAAACACTTATTACAAATCAAAAAATAATCAAATGTAATAAGCTACGTTACTTTGATGAAGTAATCAAGATAGTTACGTTACTTATTAGGGTGGCTAGTAAACTGTAACCAATTACATTTTAAAAGTAATCTTGTAAAAGTAATGTTGTAAACAATATTAAGCAGTTACCTTATTGAAAGCAATATGTCATTTATACCTCTGAAGACTTTCATGCCCGTCTCAGCTTTATTCTCTTCTCTTCAGCATATGTGCCACCATTAAAATACTCTGCATTCCACTTTACCAGCTATATTACCAAGAAGGCATCTAACCAAGATCACGCCAATCACAAGTAGAATGAGCGAAGCAGACAATGAGACAGACAGAGTAGACAGACAGAGTAGACAGACAAGTAAATAGCCAGAGTTAGAACTTTTGCTGTTTCTAAAACATCGCTTGTCACGGTTGGCATCAGGAGATAGTCACCCAACAAGCCGAGTTATGATCAGTGACGGATAGCCAGAAATGATCCACCCAGAGTCCGACCCTGGATGCAGGAGGTTAACAAGCATGGTTATGAATCCTGTGACTGTCGAGGTGCAGCCCATTAGCTGCCCCCCAATTAAAAAATGAACCTTCTCCGCAAACAAAACATGCTGCAAAATAGCCACAGTCCGCAGTATTTTTATGGATCACCTGCCTTAAGAGCAGCAGGCGAGGCTGAAGCTCCTTCATGTGAATTGTCACCTCATTGACACAGGACATCTTCAGCTGGTTCGGCTATTTGTCCTTCAGGCGTTTTCCTTTGCAGCATAAAATGAATTATGGTCAACAGGGACTCAGCATGTGCTCCAGATTGACGACACCGTGAGACCTTTGGTGACTTGATAAATGATCAGCCATTGTGTATCTGTGTGTGTGTGGGGGGGTCATGTATATATTACAATGTTGGGACCAAATGCCTCTACAATGTGATAAAAATCTGTTATTCTGATGTATGGGCAACCATTTATTTCAGTAAAAGGAGAAACTTAATTTTATAAAAATCTGCAACTGCAATCAAAAAACAAAAAATGCCAGATGTCTTGTATTTTGTTTGGTTAGTTATGGTTAAGGTTAGAGCTGGGTGGGGGTTAAAGTCTTCATTGTCGGGATTAGAGTTTTGCCCATGGAAATTATTGGATGGTCCCCACACAGATATGAATACAAAGGTGTGTATGTGTGTGTGTCTGTATGAGTACATTATTATCCGTGCTGAGACAGGCTTTGGCAGAAAAAGCTCCAAATCACCACGACATACACTGAATAAGCAATAATTGAAAATGCATGGAAAGATCATCGAGGTCTAACCATTTTTGCCGTTATAGGTAAACATATTATTCGATACACGTGGAGCGGCTTAGTGGGGTCACTGGGAGGCTGGGATTTGATGTCAGCCCTGGAACTGTGTGTGTGAAACCTACATGTTCTCCCCACATTTGTGCAGGCTAACTTTGGACATTCCACCTTCCAAAAATTCCAAAAACATGCAGTTAAGTTGACAGAGCGCCTCCGTGTTGGTGTGTGGCTGGTATCCAACGCCGCCATAAATGACAGTTACAAACAGAATTATCTAGAAATTATGTATTTCATATACAGACCGGCTGTATGTAGTGTGACTCAGGTAATTGGCCCTAAGTTTCCCTGGGTGGAGCTTGTCTAGACTCATGAAGCACTCAGCGCTTATCAGGGCACAGATGTGGGCTAAATGCCGTGTGCATCTCTGAGCTTCCTGAGCCTCCGGAGCTGAGTCAGCGCAGTGGGATCATGCCTGAACGGCACTGCACCTCCATGCAAGACACACACACTCAGCCCTGCGGTCCTGCCGAGATCAACTTGCCCTTAACTTGCACCCTGCGGTGCAGTTTCCTTAGTCAAGGAGCCCGGTTTCTTGAAATTCTAACATGGCATGTTCCGTCCAGGCCTTCTTAGCAACCAATGGCGGCCGCCTCCGGCGACGGAACATATCTCGCCTCATATCGATGCCGTGAACCGGATTCCCGCGGCCGCTCAGCAGTTGAGTCTGCGCTCTCCGTGGTTCTGAAGTGCATGATCGCTCCACGCGGCGTTCTCCCATCTAAATATGCACATGTACTAGATACTCGAGGATGTGCTGAGTCTCACTGCGGCCACTAGATGCGAATAGCATTCATCGTCATTTCATATGTGCTGCTTAAAATTTACAGCCCTTTGCTCCAGTTCCTCCCAGTCTCACTCATTTATTGATTTATGTTCAGTGCATAGCGCGTTTGATTGGCAATTACACGGAGCGGTTATTGTTTCTGGTGTATATCTTTGTGCATTTATGTTTACTGCTTCAACGACTGTCTTTGACATATGGCAGAATTATCTTTCTCACTTAATATCGGATTCGGAACTTTCGAATGCTTATTTTCCTTTCGCCTGTGCGCAATATAAGTTGCTCGGTGAATTTTGCGCGAAACCTTGACGTTTCGCTTTTGATTACTTTCCTGCGAATCGTATTTTTTCATTGTAACAAAATTCCCTCCTTTCTTCTTGCTCTCTTTCTCAGATGCGAGGTATGCCATCCCTCCCTCCTATCGGGTTCACCCCCCCGCCCATATTCCCTCCTACGACCGGCCTGGATGGAACCCACGCCTCAGTATGATGCCTGGAAATCAGCTCTATATGTTGGACCAGGAGGAGCCACGTCTGTCAGAGGTACATAGTCGCTGTCACGTGTCGTTACTGTACAAGGTTACCAATTGCATTATGACTTAACATCAAGGTTGGCGACATATAACAAAGGGAAGGGGCTTAGGTCTGACTGTCTGTTCAACTGAGTTTTTGTTGCTCCTCTGTTACATCTGAGGGTTGCGGGGAACTCTGACAAACTTCCCCTCGAAATTTACACTGAAAACCATATGTTTCTAAAAAGTCACATCCAGTCTACAAATACTTTGGAATATGATCAATACTACCCTGTCAGAAAAAAAGAGTACAAATTTGTACCTTTGCTTGTCACTGGGACTGTACCCTCTAGGGTCTGTTAACCGAACCCTAGCTGTAGTTATATGTACCTTTTAAGGTTCCGAAATGAACTCTGAGGAACATTTTTGTACCATTGGGGGTACAGTAATGTTGTTTGTACCTTGGGGATTAAGGTACATTAACCTACAGCTAGGATGCAATTGGCAGACTCTTGAGGGTACAGCCCCAGTGACAAGAAAAGGTACAAACTGGTACTCTTTTTTCTGACAGTGTGAGATAGATTTAATGGCTTGTGAAAAGATGTACACCATATGTTTAAAAGTTAGTAAAATAGTGGCTCAAACTTGTACAACATTATGGGCGAGAAAATGAAATTGCCATTATGTTTGTATATTTAAATGCATTGAAATATTTGTAAAAATTAATTGTATACACAATTGCCTTTGACCACATTGATCGGGAATATATTTTAGATTTGCTCCCCTTGTGGGTAGTTTTTTTAACAGTCCCCCATTCCCTCTGTACTTCACTTTAATCACAACTTAAAACGTACGCCAGCAAATGAAAGGAGTCTGACTGATGTTAGGCGCCGGAGGAGTTGAGTTTTCAAACGCCTTCTTCAGACATCAGCACATTTCTCGCGGAGTCCAGCTCACGTTCTCCTCAGGAGGCACATGAACCACTCACCGCCTCACCGGCTGAGGAACATCGCACCCGGTCCCTTAATCTTTGAAAAACATGTGAGCGTGATAAGTCACACACATCTGTGTTTGAAGAGACACGACAGAGCAGGGGCCAGTAAGAGGGTGCTTAGCGGGGAAAGCGTATTCAAAGAGTGATGAGAAACGTTAGCTGTTTATCGCCGGAGGCGTGCCTGCTGACGTATCACTTATATACAGGCCAAAGAATGTGACAAAGCAGATCTTAATATGCTTAGGTGTTCAAATTAACCCACTCTGACTTAGTTAAACACTGCACTTTTACCATGTTGCGAAACTGAGAATATAGCTTAAGTGTATTATGACATTACTGGCTTAGGGCTAACCTGGGCTGTAGTGCAGGGGCCCCAGATTTTTTTTTGTTTGTTTGTAACATTTTATGCTGCAGTTAGAGCCCCAGCAGACTTTAACCCCCGGGCCCTCCCTACATTTGGCTCCGATTACAGTGCAGTTATTTCTTTATGAATGCAAAACTAAAACTAAATTGAGAACTAATTTGAGTAAGTTTCAAAATGTACCTACACTAGATGATGACATTCAGAGGCATAGGAACAGGATGGGCAGGGCAGGTGATTACCCTCAAACTGGGCTGATTACGTAGTACATTGTAATGACAAGTCTGCTTTATTTGTGTATTCTGATTTTCACAGTAAAGTGAAAATTAAGGAATTGTATTCATTAAATTCTCTTTGTTTATATAATTACTTTCAACTTCATGGTAAAATAATGGTCATAAATTTCACCATGTTGGGTGGGGCGCATTGCAGGGCCCCATGCAGTTTTTTGCTCTTTGGGCCCCCAGAATAGCCTCTCATGACATCAGCTTCAATATGCAAATCATAAAATACGTACATACGTAGAATTATATAGTATAGTCTTGTACAGCTAGGAACATTGTCGCAATGAAAGCAACAATGCCAGTACTTGTCATCCATACCCATAAAGCTATGATTTGAAATAGATCCTCAAATTTGTACATTATGTGTAGCGAGAGAGATGAATGACGAATCGGAACATTTATTCCCACGTAATTGTCCATTTCACAAAAGATAATGTGACAATGAATTTGAATCAGTCATGACGGCTTATCTGTCATTGCCCCTCTCCGGTAATATGGAGATTCAGACATATTCCAATTGTTTGCCTCATGAGTACCAGTTGATTAACTCTTAATTTTTCAGGTTACCGAAAAGATTTTTTTTTTTACTTTTTAAGGTACACCCTCTTTACGTTTGATTAATAGTTAACTCAACAAAATTATCATCCATCCATCCCAGTGAATATATATTCTCCTAATACTCTTGCTATTTTAAAGAATTCTACAAATTACATTCAACATGTAAGATTGTTTTACATTCACCGTTTGAACTCACACGGCCTGATTCACGTGGCGAAATCTTGGTTCCGAACAGAAATGCGCATTTCCGTTCTTCCCCACGAGGGGGAGACAGAGGGAGGCGATTGGCTACCTGCTACAATCCTATTAGAAAAAACAGTTAACACGATCCTGCGTGATATGCATGACTCCATCGAATTATTACAGCATTAATTTACTGAATTAGAAATTAATTGTCTTTTTGAATTACAACGTCAAGAAGTAAGGTAGAAAAAAGTAGAAAACAACACCCATTTTCCTTTATGGAGCCGACATTTGGCACAGCACAAGAATCCACCTGTCTGAAGAGAGGTAATTCAGTACACAATATCCCATGAAAAGTGTCTTAGTTAATTCGTTAAGTAAAATGCCAAATTAAGTCATGTTAAATGTCATTTTTTTCCACATGATAAATATATAGCTTTGTGGGTTATTGGTTACCAACAAAGGAAAATTCGGTTCATTAAAATGTAGTGGAGTCTCCTCTCTCCTCTGTCTCCTTAAACTTTGTTTTTTGTTTAGCTGTGCTTCTTCTCACAGTACCTAGTCACAGGTATTAATGCAGGTATTAAAGATATCAAAGATATCTTTGATATGCAAGATTCTGCGTATATGAGTGAAATGAATATGCTTTACAGCGTTAAAGCCAGATATGAGGCTGATTTTAGGGGGTTATGAAACACACGCACTGGGCGCGTGGGAAGTTTCAAAGTTCCCGCCAACAGGCGCTGCCGTAGTATTTATTCTTTAAACTTTGTGACAGGCATTAACTACAGCTTACGCTAATAAACATTACTCCCGGACGGTGATAGTGTGCTAGTGAAGTATCCATGAACACCCACAGTCATTCTAGCGGAGAATGTCTAACTTAATGTGTTCTATATGCGCCTATAAATACATACTGGGTTAATCCGTGGTTGTTCTTTAGTATCAAACAGAATCACAGATACAGGAGAGGTTTCTATACGGGCTTTTTGCTTCAAATTCATGAAGCAGCACGACAAAACTTTTAGTGTAAAAGTAGGGCAGCACTCAAGAGTTCGACTTCAACTGTTCTAAAAGGTGCGAGTTCAGTCTGTTCAATGTTAGATTTGTGTTGCATGCGCAAAATATGACCACGTTCTATTGGGCCTCTATTATTGCTTTTGTTTTTTCATGTATTCTATGGCGCGTTCAAATAGGGTCGTGTTTACGGTATTCACGAAATGAGCCTATTTGTATGGAACGATTATTCGTATTAAATAAATCAACTTGTGCACAAATAAATACTAGAGGACATATGTTGCAGTAATTAATATGAAACGTGTGTATTAATAGATGTAAAATGTGGCAATAAATTATAAGAAATGTTAGCATAAATATGTTAACATTTTCCCTGTTTTAATTATTTACTGGTAATTTTATTTATGCATTCGTTTGTTTGAACGGTACTTCATATGGGCGTGGTGGTGCAGTGGTTACCGCTACTGCATTGCACCTCTCGGACCTGTGCTCAAGTCTCCGCTAAGGTTCCGTGTGTGTGGGGTTCCTATACCGGCCCCTCGTGTTTCCTGGTCCCACGGTCCAAAAACATGCTGCGGTCAGTTGGATTTACTGAATTGACCACCGGTGCGCGTGGAAACTTAGAGCTCGATTAAACTTTGAATATGTTGTGCACTTATGAAAGAACAGTGTTTGTAGTATTGTTTTTTTTAAGCTTCTGAATCCAACCTCATCCTTTCTTACGCTCATATAGTTCCTCAAACACAAAGCTCGTGGATATGACGTCAATACTTTGTGTGCAAAGAGCCCATTTGTCTCCAGGAGCAATTTCGCGGAATTTATTCAGTGTGTAAGTGGGGGGATACCTCTACTTCGTTTTCAGCATTTTCTCTAGCCTCAAAGATGAAGCTACTTCTGTTATTATGTTATGCTGTTTTTCTTGTTTTTTAAACGAGGTAATAACGACCAGGATAAACAATGAGACAATCTGTGGTTGAAGCACGTCTCCTCTCCGAAAAGAGTGAAATAGGTCAGCTGGATAGAGTGAGGTTCTCATTCCGGGGCAAGTTTCCACACACATGCACACGCATTTACATGTATGTAACAGTTTTATTACCTTATAATATTATAATACAGATTTACTGTAAGATTTCTTGCATGAGAGTCACGCCAGATACATGGGTGTTGAATCCTGGTGTTCACCTTAACAGAAACACAAATGGATGACTCCTCCATATGGTTTGTAACTGTGGCACAGGCTGTCCCCTTGTTAGGAGCGTCCAACTTGAAGGGAACACCTTAAAGCCTATTACATTTAAAAAACTGAGTTAAATAGTGGTTCATAATAATGAATGCATGCAGTTTGTAATATTCATGAAAACATTTGCGGCTTTAGCCGTTCTTCAGCTTGAGCTACGGTACGCAGCTACTTTTATTAGTACTGTATAATTCTTATTATTTTTACTGCATTATTTTCTTCCCAACTTACCTACAAATACGACTTTAGGACAGACTTAAGAAATGGATCTTGTTCGTAACCTGGGGACTGCCTGTACTTAACCAACTAACCCACCTTATGTGGACTATACATCTTCCATGATATAGTATGCACTGCACATTGAAATATAACGGTTTAACGTTATAAAAACATGCACGTAACTGCAAATAAAATGAAAAATGTAAATAACCACATTAAAAATATTGTAATGGCAGGTGAAATGTTCTTATCATGAGAACCGCTGATGCTTTATCAGTGTAAAATTAAACCCAGTTTTAAGTTTTATTTTTTTGCAGCTTTTTTTGTCCTGCGGTCTTTTGTCATCTCTGGTGATTGTCGGTGGGTTCTGGTCTATGGCCTGGAACCGATTAAATTAAACCCAGTAATTGGGTCCTATGAAACAGAACCACCCAGCTGCTTCTCCCGCTGTCCTCTTGGTTTTGCCCGACACCAGCCATTTAGAACCGGCCCAAAAACAAAAGGCCCCTGGGCGAGGGTTTTGACATTTTAGGATTTGAAGGCTGACTGCTTTAGTTGGAGTGGGAATAAAAATGCATCAGCTTCAGGGCCTGGATTTTGGTCTGAAATGCTTGTGACCTGCTTGGAAACATCCGTCTTTTAAGCCAGAGCAGCAATCTAAAAAGATGAATGGCCCCTTATGACCTCTGCTGGGTTGAGGGTCTCTCAGTGCTGATTCAGGAAGTCACACAGAATCGGGATTCCTTGTTACATAATCTGTCTCACCACTATGAACGATGAACGTAATTAATCCAGACTACACAACAGCTCCTGAAGAAGCTCCCCTAAGGACGTCACAGCTTGACAGTCCTGCAGGTGTCTCCATGTCATAAATCTGAGCTCTGTGAGCACACTTGTCCTAATTGTGACTAATGATTTATTCGAGGAGGTAATTAAAGAGACTCGGCTCTGGGCTGAAACTCAACCTTCTTGCTTTCTGCTGGTACTCTCACCTGTTTCGGACCTTTCACAGTCACCATGAACCGGTTTGGGGCACTTGCCCCCATTTCACTGGGAGAGAAAGCAAGAAAATGTGGTTGATTACATGTTTACGGGGACCTTTGACATCCATCCATTTCCCATTATGCTTGTCCTATGCAGGGTAAAGGGAGGTCTGGAGCCTCTGGGTGAAAGACAGGGAGCAACCTAGGATGGGGTGCCAACCCATCACAGGGCAGCAACCCATCACAGGGTGCCAACCCATCACAGGGCAGCAACCCATCACAGGGCAGCAACCCATCACAGGGCACACTCACACACCACTCACTCACACGCAGGAAGTCCAATTAACCTCAAAATGTTTTTGGATTGTGGGGGTTGGGGTTGGGGGTGGGGGGGGACCTAGAGGTATGAGGCAACAGTGCTAACCACTGCATCACCATGCCTCCCAACCTTTCTTATGCCAGAGTTAAGTGAAACACAGCTTATCCTTGTAGAGATGCATCATAATCATAATGCATCACTTAGCAAATAGTTTCAAAATGTTACTATTATAGATGGCTGACTGCTCTCAAATAAGGGCAGAAACAAGAAGAGGACTGAGTGTAGTAGTGCCTTTTTATGGACTTGTTAACGATGTGGATGGGACAGCCATTGTAGCATCTCCTATGGGTGAGTCTTCTGCTATAGAATCTCCTTTGATGCTTGATGATGTTTGTTTATGAAAGTTTGATGGCACCCCTTCATGACAGACAAGCCCGCCCGTGCTGTGCTTTGGCTTTCTTTCTGTGCCAGGTTTCCAGGCAGCTGTGTTTCCTTCTCAGACACTTTGGCTTCTTGAAACATGTCGCATTTAATACTTCAGCATGCAGCATGCAATTAAATATGCAAATCGCAGCCGATACCGCAGACAACCAGCGTAACGGGAACGGTGGATCCGCCCACAGCCTTAGACTGGTATTCTCAGTCGGTTTCGCTCGGAGGCCTTGTCACAGTCAAACAGCAGTTTTTGTTCTTAATGATTATCCATTATTACGTTGAATAGCGTCATTTGCTTGCAGTGCCCTTGCTGCCCTTATTCTGCATGATTTGCTCTGCACACAGTTCTGCATTTTACTTAATGAGTCATTTATGCAGCTGGATGTTTGTTGGTTCAATTTACATAAAAGATAATGTTCAGTGGCTGTAATGTACGACGTATTCCGTTTTGGTGACTAATTGGTTTCTTTATTCTGTTCTGCTTTTTGTTGATGTATTATTTTAAGCTGAATTTATTTGTATTGTGAATGTTTGGAAGCGTTAATATGACTGTGTCCCACAGGTGTCACTTGATTTCTGATTGGCAGACTGTCCTTCCTTCCTCATTTTGGAGCTCAGATATACCCCTTTGGTATACAACTACGGGCTTTGCCACATGCCCAACAGATGGATGCGCCAATGCCTCCACTGGGACATTGTGGTACTGCTGGAAATTTTCACACAGCTCTGCATCCATCAATAAAGGAAAAAAAGTAGCTTTGGTCAGATCTCAGTTTAGAATCGATCATTCTTTTGAAACTGAATCAATTCACTGATACCCTCCTCAAGGACTAAATATTACTGTTATATTTTTAATGCCACACATATAAATTAATAATATAAATTTTAGTCCAGATACATTGGTTGGCCCTTTTGTCATTTTCTTGGAACATGCTCGTAACTCGAATACAGTTACACTTGTAAGTTGTCATGGAGGAGTCAATGTGTAAAGACTAAATCAACAACACAAAAGTGCAACAGATTAATCCTCTTGAAACATGACTCACTGTAATTTTCATTGGCCTTCGTCTCATAGTTTTTGTTCACAGCAAATGCTAGGATATGTGAAAGCGTTGACAGTTGTTTTACTGGTGTGTGTCTTTGTGTATTTGAGTGTACTTCTGTCTGCGCTTTCAGAGAATGAGATGACTTAAGATAATATTAATGAATGGGGGTAATTGTCTTGTAAAGACCATTGTTATGTGACGTGTAAATGGATTTCCACAATAAAGTTGCGTATGGTTTATCTAAAATTAAACCTATTAAGTAAATTCATTTTCACGTCCATTGTTAATAATTGCAGTATATCCCAAAGGATAACGTTATAGACGAGCTGGAACCAATCCTCAGAATTCTGGATAAGTTCCAGCCCACAGATTACATTTTTCTGTAGGGGGCTCAGCCAATAGGGAATCAGTTCAGTTCTGCTTGCTGTTCCACTGGCTCGCATAAAGAACGTCATGTGTTGGCTGTGAGTTTGTGATAAAACGCGTATGTGACGAAATAATGTTGCTCACGGAGAAGCAAAAGTATAATTAATCTTTGCAGCTATAGAAGTACAATTTTGAGGAGCAATATGATCTTAATTCAAATTGAATTCAATTAATTTTGATAGAAAATTAACTTAACTTTTACCCAACTACCATTAAAATCAAAAGTTAAATGAAAACTTGCCTAATCCCTTGCCTGCACCTTCCCTCATCAGAAAGGCATTGTATATTATTAGTAATAGAATAATGAAATATTAATGGCAGTGCAGCGCAAACACGAAATGCTTTTCGATTCAGATTGATGAGTTTAGGAAAAATGTATAAATAGTGACAGACAATGCTTCCCTACTGTGTGAAAACACTGCGTTTAATCTGTCATAGAAAAAAAAATCAAAATGGTGATGACTACCTTTGATGAAACGCTTTCAGATATATAGTGAGGCTGAATCTTTCATGGTTTATTATAATTAGGTCTGTTGAAAATTATAGAAAAACAGCAGGAACCAAATTTTACATAGGCTTGTTCTGCCATGACAGTGGAATAACGACAGTTGTTGTCTATGTTGTTAGATAAGTAGGGTATGTCGTTAGATAACTGTGACTGGAAGGTCGAGAATTGATTTTGCTTTTGTTGTGACGGGCAGGAGTCTGGGTTTTCTGCACTGAGAGACGTTCTCCTCTGTCTGCTGTTGCCAGCTTCCCTGCATGGCCCTGTTTGACCTGCACTGAATGAACTGCCACACCAGCACATCAGCGTGCACCAAGGGACAGCCCACCCTCTGTTTATGATCCTTCATGTTGGGGATAGCTAAAGCGTCTACACTTGTTTATTAAAAACAAATTACAACATGGTTAGTGGTTCAGGGGGAACCTCATGTCTCAACCACCCATGTTTCAAGCATAGCGATTAGCTAACCCAGTGCCCTCTTTCTCTCTCTCTGCCCCTGACCTGCAGGTGCACCCTCTGCTGATGCGGGAGCGTCGCACGGAATCGCACAGAAACAAGCTGCTGCGGAGGACTGTCAGTGTGCCTGTCGAGGGGAGGCATCACCCCGAGATCGGTGAGCGACCTGGGGATGGGGGGTAGGGGTTGTCCCACCCGCAGAGGTAGCACCTGCTCTCCCAGTGCTGCCGGCATGCATTGCACTTGTCCCAGTTCTTCATCAAAAACAGATTCTCAAGATGATGGGTAGGCAGGGTGCCGCAGGAAGACTGAAATAAACACTCTCTGTTGTTAAATAATAGCAGCCAATTTCGGTGTGTGTTAAAAGGACAGACAGACGAGTGTTCTTCAGTGGAATCCAGCTTTGCCTGTGCTTTGCAAGGCAGCTGATTCTTAAGCACTGTAATTAGGGACCAGGAATAGAGATTAGAAGGTGGTCATTTCAAGTCCATGAGGGCTACAGCAGTTATACATTCAGACTCCCCATATATTCCCTATATAGATTACTTTCTATTATCCTTATATAAAAAAATTCTCATTCAGTATCTAGATGTATAAATCATTTAATTACAGACCATGCAATAGTCTGATCAAGAGCAGTTGCTGGGAAAATGATGTTAAAGCTTGGAGGGAATACAGAAGCAGGAGACACTGAGATATCTCCCACTCACTGGTGCTGGGGCAAACTACGCTGATGACATACCTTCCCAGCAGAGCCAAGAAGTGGAACAGATGCTATCATGAATCAGACATCGGTTCCATATTCATTTAGCTTGCGTTAACACTCATGCTCCGATGTACCCTTAGTATTTCTTTGCAAAATTTAAACACAGAAAAACCAATACTTTAGAAAAGTCAAAGCTCAATGCATTGTTTGTGTGTTTCTCTCAGCCTAAACTATTATTTTGACTGCAATTTATGAACATTTTTTAACACAATCCACATTTTTAACACACTCATTGTAACATAATTCCTGGCAAAAAACAAACTGATTTGATGATAGTGGACATACATAGATAGAATTGCACTCAAATGCAGGAGGATCTTCATCTAAGAAGTAATATTACCGATGCAGTGTTGGAAATTCAGTCATATTAAAGATAAACATATTATTTTTGCATAATGCATGCAAGGCATTTTTCTTTTGTGGTGTTAGATGTTAGTATCTGCATCTCTACCAGCCAGCAGTCCTACATTTCCACATTTACTTCACACGATACAAGTCCACCTGCATGACAAAGTTCTGCCGAATAGATTTCATAGCATCCCAGGTGGTTTCCAGGCCACTCTGCTTGCATAACTGCACTGAGATTCCAAGACAGGTTTTCAAACAGATTATTTAATTGTTGACGCTGCTTCATAAGTACTATGTGTGGTAATTCCAGTAGCTCCTTTAATTAGTGGGGTGTGATTCCAATAGACTAAACAGCACATTACGGCATTTCAGATTTGGTGATAGCCAGTATTTTATGTTCATATTTTATACCTGTAAAATAATGATTATAGTACATTTACATCATGTATACAATATTGTACAATCATGCAACTACAGTTGATGCAATCTAAAAGGGTATCTGTTTTACTAATAAAGCATTCCAACTACACAAAACTGAAAACATTAACTCTGTGGATGACAGTATTTTTGGTGATACTACACTACAGAATTTTGTGCACTGTTTATCATTCTGCACTGCACCATTCATCCCATGAGATGTTCTGACTGAGAACCAAACACAACAGAAAGGGTCTTTTTCATATCAAGTATTTGACCAAGTAAAGGCTGATTCCTATTCTGATTCAAACATCCATGGTTGGGCCTTTAGTTTCCCAGTCCATGTATATAAATTTGCAGCAGTACCACTTATAGATGTGTATAGCGGTGTTAAGGACAGGGTGAAAAGTTACTGTGAAATAGACATCATACCGCAGCCTTGTATTAGATAATTGGTTTTAGAAGATGAGAAGATGGTTGGAATAGTTATTAGAGAATAGTATTTATGTACAGCTGTATGACTTTGGAAAGAAGTGATAAAATAATAATGATTATGGTTATGAAATAAAGTGTAAAACTGCTCATCTCTGGTCTACCTGGTGTCCTTAAGGTTGTGTAGGTGGCTAGAAGAGTATGTAGCTGTGATAACCAAGCAATATATTTCATTGTTATCAGTGTCATGATGATGATGAATTCAAACTTATGGTTGTGTTATAATGTTTGGTCCAGATGAAGCTAATGATCTTAGTCTAAAGCCTTTAAGGGAAAAAGGCTGAGATGTGAAGGTGTCTTGTCAGGAGACAGCTTGTATAGCCATGGCATCCACAACTTTCGTCTAGTTGGTCACTTCTCGCTCCTTCGTGTAAAGATTCACGAGTAGCACTTGGAGCTAATGGACGGACGCAGCGTGAGTAATGTGTGCTCTTCGGGAAATGGGCTTTTGTGGTGCTCCATTCAAAGGGCGATCTGCTGAGCTCCTCACATTTCCACAGGCCTGGGCTCCTTCACCTCCCTTCAAAAGACCATTAATAATGTGACGAGAAATATTGACTCTTTATTCATCCCCGAAGAACACTTATGACAAGTACACGTTTCCAAAAGGGCACTCACAAGCCTTGGTCTGTCCTAGTACCCGACTATTTCCTAGGCTCCTTTTGGGAAGGACATGTTCCAGTCATATCATTCCCAATACATTACTGATGGGACAAACACCAAAACTGATTTTTAATGTTAGCCCTGTCATGTAGCATTGAGAAGACATTTGTTCTTTTTTTCAACGACAGGCTCTGCAGATTGATTTGATTCCATAGCTGTGGGAAAATGCTTTTTTTTACAGCTAAAGGAGCTGCAAATCCAGCCAAGGTTGGCCTGAGCCTTGGCAAGGAAGTGCTGAGTCATGGCGTGATCTACAGTAGTGTTGGCTGAGAGAGAGGCTCACAAACAAATTCACTGCTGGTCATGGTCTGTGACACGCATCTTTGTGCTGCATGCTGGCATCCAGTCGCAGAGTTGTCTACTCGCTGTTCTCCTCGGATTTGGTTTGTTTGACTTCAGAAACGTGACATTTGACTTCATCGACATGGTGGCCTTATGAAGAACATTCTGAAGCTCTCTTAAGACTGTTGTTTAGCTTCAAATTTGGAGGCTAGATTAGATTTGATAATTTTTATTTATCCCAGAGGGATATTCCTGTGCATGAATGATCATTTTTAACAAGGATATTTAAATGTTGTATGTAGTTGTATATTTTAAAACAATATGTGATGCGAGATAGGAGCATGGTTTTCTTCACTTTAAAATACTAATTGAAGGGAAAGTGACAGCTGACCTTAATAGAATAGAATAATAGTGCTTCACAATTTGGAGGAATTATATGAGGTTAAGTGTCGGCATTACTGATAGTTCTACATGAGGAAAGTATATGCAGAGTCCAGAATGTTGGTTGTTTGTAGAGCCTGTGACGTTTGTGCTTGTCACTTCCCCTTAACACAGCAGTTGATGCAAGCATTTTGGCATCATGACATGTTGAGCAAAGGCAGCTCTGGAAGGCTTTGATAGGCTCAGCGCTGAACTCGGCTGGGCCCATGTCACGGCAAGTGGCAGGTTGAGGCTGATTTAACCCAGTACAATTCCTCTTGAGGCAATGTCATTGCGACTGCCACAACCCGGAGTCTTTAAGCAGTTTGGGGCCTCCGTTTGGTTCAGTCAGAGCTTTACCTCTCCTAGCTGCGCAATGTCCCGTCAGCAAATATACTCGCTGCATTCTTGTTGTTCTGTTGCAGTCATCTGGTTGGGGTGGGCGTGCGTGACTTGGCTCCCCAGGGAACTGTTTCTGACGTTTATCCCACCTGACTGACTTTTGCGGCCTTAATTAAGTGATCGTCACAGTTTTGAGCCATATCTTTCCTCTGAATGTCTGTAGATAACGAGAGAGCTCCTGAAGGCTGCCAGACTGTGGCTTTTTCCATTAATGGGTCTTCACCCATTTAAACCCTAATAGCATTAGAGTGAAATACCGGGCGCTAAGTGGGAAGAGATATGCCTTGTTCCTTACACGTTCTGTATATGCAGACCACATTCAACCTCCTTTCATGTCCAGGAACCATCTGGTGCGCTCACTCTGGGATGAGGGGTAGAATCTGTTATATCATGCCTTCACCCTTCGGTTGTTAAAGGGATGTACAGTAGCTTTTATGGATCGGAGACCTTCCCTTAGGGATCTCCATTAGTTTTGTTGGGTTGATGTTGGGGGGGTTGCTATTAGTGCACATCTTTGCACTTAAATCACATTCTTCCTCTTTGAAATTCCCACATACATCCCTCCTTTATTTGTGTGCAGGCTGCTGAGTCCTTTGTGCTACGTTAATGGCAGAAGACGCAGAAATCTTAATGGTGTGACCCCAATGCATGTGGTCATCAAGGTGCATATTTGCCCTGACCTCAAATGTGTCTCGGTTTAAATTTGGCTCTGAGGCTGATGGAGATTTTGCCGTCTGTGTTTACCTGATTCTCTTCAGCGTAGCTGTGCATACTTGGTTAACGATGGGCATGAATAGATCCAGAAAAGATCTCTTGAATTCCCTGTATGACCCTCAAATGCCATTTTGCCGTTTTATGTCTGAGTGAAGAAGCTTTTTTCCCAAAATGACCCTCACGTCAAATGTTTGCTTCTCAACAATTCACAACACACTACTTGTGATGACCAAAGAGAATTCGTGCATAGATGGGGTATGACTAGTGTGTTCCAAGACAACTATAAGAATTCTTCTAGTGATGCTTATATCGAATATACTTCCATTTGTCTTGTTTAAAATGGACTATGTGGATAGAGGTGTGGTTTTCTGTCAATGTTTCCAACAGCCAGTTCACATGATTTCGTCAGTGGTAGGATGATAGGATTGCTTCCATGTGTGGGTGGCTGCGTGTGTGTGTGTGTGTATGTGTGCATGGTTGCAAGTGTGTGTATATATAAGTATACACCCACACAAACTACATATATGCGTAGTTTATAAAGACCCCTAAGACCCTATGATGGATCAATCATGCTAATTACTGAGGATGTAATTCAGATGTCCAGGCTGGTATTTTAATGCATGTGTTGGCTTTTTCCGCAGCTGCTGAACAACCCACACACAGCCAGGCTACAGCTCTAGGGATGCTGTGTTTGTAACAAGAGTGTGGCTGCCATCATTCTGGGGTCCCTATCCCCAAAGCCACAGTGTCACACTGACAATATGTGATTCAGCTAAAATAGTTGCCCAATGAAACACACCAAAACTGCAGAAGAAAAATTCTAAAATTCTATTATGTTTTAGTAATGCATTTAATTTCACATAGTTTTAAAGTACAAGGTGTGTGTCCTGTGAAGAACTGGTATGACAATTACTTGTCCACGTGCTCAAATGCACCTAGTCTATAGTGACCATCTTGCTTGGGCAGATATGACAATCTTCTGATATTTCAGAAAAATATCAGCAATTGCATATACCTTGTTTCAGCTTTACTGTAAAGGTAATTGAATTTGCAGATGTCTAGTACTTTTGGTTAGTGCTCAGATATTTAGATAAATGTAAAGCAAAAGCTTTATGTGGTCCTCAGAAAGCAATTTTTACTTGCATAATCCCTGTTAACCAGAAGGTCCTGTTAGGCTACTGCTAAATTTATCATTGAAAATGGCCACATTCCATAACATGGACGAAATATCAGTCATTTGTATTCTGCACTCATTGCCCATCAAGGCTGCATTTATTGAGGCCGGCTGTGAAGCAGGTGTCAACATTTCTCATGAGTGAGAGGTATGATTTTCTAAAGTACAGGGCCTCTGTCTCCCCTGAACAATCAGTCTTTATTATTAGCCTTACAGATGCCAACAAGTCATGGTCCGTGACGCTGATTTCAGTGCAGCGTTCAAATAATTTGGCTTGTGAATCCTGTTGTGATAGAGGGTAAATAACTGAGCCTTCGACTCTGTTACGGCAGCTACAGTCACCCATCCAGACGTCTTTTTACAGTCAAAATTGTGATTAATGAACACGGGCAATCCAAATTGCTTGGTATTTAAAGAACGCACATTGCTGGTGTACATTCTTGTTCAGGATAAAACACAACACAAAAAAACAAATTAATGAAAAAGCCGTATTTGGATGGCAAATGCCATATCTTCCTGCAGTGAAGCGCTGAAAGTTAATGACTAAGGCTTTTAACATGACACAAGCAAACTGTAAGCACAACATTGCCTCTTTGGTCTCAGCGGGGCAGCCCTATCTCTCCCTCACATCCATGGGCAGCCCTGTTGATTTGTGCCCATGACCCAGGAGATCATGGAGAGGACTGGAAGGAAATGCAATGGGCAGAATTTGGTATGCACACCAGTGATGGCTGAATACGAAATGAAATGCCATCATTATAAAATATGTACCCAGCTGTCACAATCTTTTACCCACCTTCACTTGGTAATAGGTAGTTTTATTTATATTTTGCTTTTGAATGTTAAAGTAATGGAAGAATATATATTTTCACTGATAAAGAACAGGGGGACACAGAAATAAAGTTTAATGAAGAGAACAAAAAAATCTATGAAGGCTAGAATCAAATCACTGATCTGATGGTAACCATGGTAATAATTATAGAGCACCGACAGAGACCGCTAAACAGAGAGGGAACATGAGAGAAGAAATATGGGCAGGGAGAGAGAGTCAAGAGAGAGAGAACACAGAAGGAAAGCGACAGAAAGACAGACAAAGGGAACGGAGACAGGGAGATGTTCAGGAATGAGTAATACATTAATTGGAAGAGCTGGAGTACTACAGACTTCTGTCACCTCTCTCTTTTGGTTTTCTCTTAATTTGATTCCCTACCTCCTCACACTTTCCATGTTTCTGCCTCTCTTCTCCCCAGTTTTTAGACCCAGTCCCCTCTCTATAGTGTTACAGGTTGAAAGGTCTAAATCGTAGGTTTGTGGTTGTCATGGAAACAGGAGACAGCGATTTCTCTCCCTTCCACACTGAGAAATGTGAACTGCTTGCATCCAAATCATTGGCCGTGTTGTCCAAGCTGTACCAGACTGTTAAAGGCTAACTGTGTGTGTGTGTGTGTGTGTGGGGGGGGGGGGGGGGGGGGGCTCGTAAAAAAAAAAAAGCTTCTGGGAAAATTTCAACTGGAGGGAAGGACAAAAAAAAAAAAAAAAAGTAATATAA